>JBBPBX010013758.1:0-27094 GCA_038048925.1 Garcialebias charrua
TTTTTCTAGAACCTTGGCTAAAATGCAGAGTTTAGAGATCGGTCGATAATTGTTCAATGAGGTGGGGTCACCTCCCTTCAGCAAAGGAAGAACAAAGGCTGTTTTCCAAGCATCCGGAATGGTGTTTTGGCTTATGGACAGATTAAAGATGTGGGTCACAGGGACTGTGATGATATGAGCAGCCAGCCTTAAGAAATAAGGTGGAAGTTCATCTGGACCTGCAGATTTTTTAGGATCAAGATCTTTTAACAGTTTATTTACCTCACTGACTGAGAACGGAGAAAAAGAGAAGGTGTGATTAACAGATGGTTGACTTGTAGGAGGGATTTGATTTGTAGAAGTTTGATTATTAGATGAAGTGGCTGATTTTCCATTTGTAACTGTGTCAAATAATGAACTAGAAGCAACAAAATGTTTGTTGAAACAGTTCAGGATCTTGTGCTTATTTGACACAGGAACAGAGTCAACAAGAAGTTGTGATGGGAGGTCAGATGATTGGGGGGGTGCCTGAGAGAGATTTGATGGTTTTCCAGTATTTTTTTGGGTCGTTTAGATTTTTGGATGTCTGAGATAAGAAGTAATTACGTTTTGCTGATGTCTGATGATGATGATGTCTTGTGGAGGAATATTGCAATTGTAGTATTTAATTGAGTCTCTCTTACAGAAGGAACTTGGAGGAGGCAGACCATGGAAGGAGGCGGATGTCCATTTGGTGAGTAAATCCTTGTAATTTCCAAGAGTCCTAGTAGTGTCTTGTAGGTGGTTGCTGGTGGAGCTAGGAGGACAGAGTTTCTCAGAGAAGGAGTCCAGTTGGAGTTAGCTTGTCAGGTTCAGGTTCCAGCGGTGAGTCACGGATTTGTCTTGAAGAACACAAGAAGACACAATTGAACAAACACAAGTTCACGAAGGAGAATACTAAAAATGGCTGCCTCATAGTACCCAAAGTGACTTAAAGGAGAAATGTAATCAAATCTGAAAAAATCGATATAACAAGAATTTCATATAGTAAACAACACACATAAACATACTTAGTATGCTTTTTTCAAGTCAGTAGCTTAAAGAAATAGTTTTTTTACATTTTTCCTGCTACATGCCGAAGTGCAGTGATTTCTGTAGTAATTTTCTGGACGCACTTTTATGACACAATTAAGACCTCCTTTGCTATCTTACAATAACACTGAAGCTATAAACCCATCATTACTGTCCTCTTGTCTGTCATTTAAAATGGAAGCAGAAGACTTTTTTGAATCTGAAGGATATCACTTTAGTTTGTCAAAAACAGTTTGGTGATTTAGTGCATTAATGGGCATTTCTATCCTGGAAATACGAATAGCCGTGCGTTAGCCGCCGCATGCTAACGTTAGCATGCTAGCGCCGTATGCTAACGTGGAAGTGGGGGTGTTGAAAATGTCCTGAAACAGTTACCAATGTCTTGTTAAGCTCTGTCTTCCCCAGAACATAGTAGGATCTAAAATGATTTTTAAAGATGAAGGAGCAAGTTGAAACATGCTGTCTCCCTCCTTGCTAGCAGGCTCCATTGGGAGCTGCCTGGCTAACTAACTACGGTGGCCCTACACGGCCAAAATTCTACAGCGGCCGAATGCACAGGAGCGGTAAAAATACAATATAAAATTTAAAAAAAGTTTTAAAATCGATTTTGGGGCTTTTAGAATCGATTCTGAATCGCCAGGACTAAGAATCTTGATTCTTTAAAAAATAGATTTTTTTTGCTGCATCCCTAATTGCTACACACTGAAACCTTTTTGTCCACAACTAGATACACACACTAATATTACTGTATGAGGGACCGTTGCACTGCCTATGTCATATTCAGGGGACGGAGAGCAGGCAGGGGGAGGGGGGTCAAAAACACCAGATGAGATTTTTTCACTTTGCAAAGTCTAAATTTGAGTTAGGATGACATTTTTGACTTGTGAAAATTTCTCAACAAGCTTATTTTATGCTTTTCAATAGACTACTATTAGCTTAAAAACACTTTTCATTTCTCCTTTAATGATTCAGCAAAGACTGGAACCTCCTCCAAGGCTTAAATAGCAGTTGGACTCATCAACTGGATTGGTAGCAGGTGGTTACCCAGGAACTCCTATCTCCAGCCCTTAGCAACTGCAAGGTAAGTTCTCACTCATACATACACACACAAACACAAACCCAACAGTACCCCCCTCTCAAACATCGCCTCCAGGCGATCAAAGGCGCTTGTCGGGGTGATCCAAAAAAAAGTCACTGATGAGACCAGGATCCAAGATGAAGGACCTGGGGATCCAAGACCTTTCCTCTGGGCCGTAACCCTCCCAATCAACCAAAAACTGGTGCCCACGACCACGTCGTCGAACATCCAGGATCCTACGGACGGTGAACACAGTTTGATTGTCAACCACTCGAGGGGGCGGCGGAGCCAGGTCGGACGGATGCAAAGGATCCTCCACAAAGGGTTTGAGTTGGGAGACGTGGAAGGTGGGATGAACACGCATAGAGCGAGGGAGCCAAAGCCGAACAGCAGTGGGGTTAACAAGTTTAATGACCGGAAAAGGTCCAATGAATCTGGGGCCCAGCTTCATGGAGGTGTCCCTGAGGGAGATGTGTTACGTGGAGAGCCAAACCTTTTGACCCACAGAGTATTGAGGAGCCGGAATATGGTGACGATCAGCCCACCGCTTTGTTTGATCACGGGACCGCAGAAGAGCCGCCTTGGTCTGCCTCCAGATCCGTCGGCAACGACGTAGGTGATGCTGGACAGAAGGGACAGACACATCAACCTCCTGGTGGGGAAACAGTGGAGGTAGGTAACCCAAAGATGCCTCAAAAGGAGAGAGGCCGGTAGCCGAAGATGTGTGTGTATTATGGGCATACTCGACACAGGAGAGAAGAGAGGACCAAGTGGCAGGGTTATCTTCAATGACACAGCGAATAGATGATTCAAGTTCCTGGTTACATCTTTCAGACTGATCGTTAGTTTTACTTCTTCCGGCTCTCGGCAAAGCAAGTCGCATATCTTTTTGCTCCTACCCTCCCTAAGTTTTCCTCCTCCCTGCTTGCTTTTTGTCTCGTCCGTGAGTCTTCAGCGCTCACTCGAACCAATTTGCGATGGATTTAATAAATTGGGCTGTTTCATCTATAGATAAGATTTTTTCCACGAAGCGGACCGGGCCAGGAGAAGCGGTCTGCCCCTCTGACACGCACGCTGTCGGATACATGATGGACTCGTGGGGTCAGTGGCAACCCATGTGTTTGACCGTCCTGTCTGTCGAAGACGTGGAAGATTTGTGGATTATTGGGATATTGGTGGCAGCTGCTCTGTTTTTTGGCGTCAGCGGAGCTGTCTGCTACTGGAAGCTCAGGAAAGCTTCGGCGGCTATCGGCGCGCTGGCCAAACTTCCTGATCAGCAAGATTCTCTGATCCGGGCTGTGAGCTCCTCATCCCAGCTGTTGTACGAACTGAATCGCACGATAGGAGCGGTGGTTGACCACCGCGGACCTGCGGTGCGCTTTGGAACTCGTTTACAGCCGCCCGGCCTGAATCAGGGCACAGATGGGGGTTTGTAGTTCGGAAACTCATATGATTCGGCGACTTTGGACCTGAACAGCACCTGGACTTGGAAGGCTGCAGTCAAAAAGAACACTGTGGCCTGGATTGAAGATAAACAAAAACTATCTAATCTGGTTTCTGCACACGACCTTGAAAAGAAGGCTGTTTGGAAACTATTCTCCTGGAGTGAAGCTGAGAGACCTTGCTGACCCCCCCCCCCCCAGAGATCTCTGTGGGTGTGCTCGGAGGCGCCAAGCTGAACAACTGCTGAACTGTGCTATCTGAATGTTGCTCACAGACTCTTTGATCTCCTTGCATGTCGTCAAAACTGCAACAATGTCTTGTCTGGGTGTGCTTATTGCTGATAGAGTTTTTGGGACTTTATCATAGAGTGTCTTAAGGCAATCTTTGATAGATTCTTTTTTTGAATATCACAAATGATACCTATTGTGTTTTTCCTTTTTCCATATCTGTTTGACCTTCATCCGGAGACGGATGAGAGCGGCCGCGCAGAAGAACATGTCATGTGTTTGAATATGCTGCAGCTTTGCATACTCTCCCTCTTCTGGACGACTGTGTATACATCATCACGTTGTATCGGTCAGCTGGTGCAATGTTAATAAAAATCTCTTGTATCTCTTGTATCTCTTGTAGTTTGGGGGTGATAACCAGAAGACAAACTCACAGAGGCTCCGAGGGCACGACAGAAAGCTTTCCAGACCTGGGACACAAATTGGGGACTACGATCCGAGACGATGTCAACAGGAATGCCGTGAAGTAGAAAGACATGCCGGACCATGAGTTGAGCGGTTTCCAGAGCTGAGGGAAGTTTGATCAACGGGACAACATGTGCAGCTTTAGAGAATCTGTCAACAACGGTAAGTATGACCGTGTTACCTTCGGAAGGCGGCAACCCAGTCACGAAGTCCAGGGTGACATGGGACCAAGGGCGCCCAGGAACCGGAAGAGGTTTGAGTAAACCCGCAGGAGGGTGATGGGTGGTCTTATTCCGAGCACAAAAGCACATGCAGAAACAAAATGCTTGACATCCCGGTGAAGGGTAGGCCACCAGAAATGTCTCCGAGTGAAGGAAGACATACGATTGACACCGGGATGGCAGGAAAATTTCCAACAGTGAACCCATTTCAGGACCTGGCTGACCACAGACTTGGGAACAAACAAACGATTAGGTGGACCAGTACCAGGATCAGGTTCAGTCCGTTGAGCACTAAGGATGTCCCTCTCGATCCCCTAGGAGGTAGCACCAACAACACAAGTGCGAGGGAGGATGGTCTCAGCAGTCTCTGAGGAATCTGTAGATGAAAATTGTCTGGACAAAGCATCTGGTTTCACATTTTTTGACCGTGGTTGGTAAGTGATCGAAAAGTCAAACCTGGGTTAGGGTTAGGTGTCCCCTCTGTTTCCTTCACCAACATGTCCATTCAGGTCTGCTCCAATCACCACTCTTTCCTCCCTGGGAATACTCTCTATCACTTCATCCAGATCTTTCCTAAATTTATCTTTCTCCTCCCCATCACATCCAACCTGTGGAGCATAACCACTGACTATGTTTAGCATCAGACCTTCTACTTCTACCTTCAGACACATCACCCTATCTGACACTCTCTTCACCTCTACTACATTCTTTGCCAACTCCTCCTTCAGGACCACCCCTACTCCATTTCTCTTTCTATCCACACCATGGTAAAACAGTTTGAACCCTGCTCCAATACTGCAAGCCTTGCTGCCCTTCCACTTGGTCTCTTGGACACATAAAACATCTACCTTTCTTCTCTGCATCATGTCAGCCAGCTCTCTACCTTTGCCTGTCATTGTCCCCACATTTAGAGTTGCAACCCTCAGTCCTACATTCTTCACTTTCCTCCTCTCCCTCCATCTCCTGACACAATTCCTTCCACGTGGTCTTCCACTAACAGTAGTACAATTTCCACTGGCACCCTGTTTGTCAACAGCACCGGTGGCGGTCATTGTTAACCTGAGTCTCGACGGATCTGGTATGGTTTTGCTTTGATGAACTTTTATTATGGTTTTGGCAAAAGTGTTTTACATTGGATGCCATTCCTGACACAACCCTCACCATTTACCCGGGCTTGGGACCGGCACAAGAGATACACTGGCTTGTGCTCCCTAGTGGCTGGTGAAGGCGACAGTGGAAAGAAAATACTCTCTCATGAGGAAGAAACCTTTAGCGCATATGTGTCAAACTCATGCCCCAGGGGCCAAATTTGGTTGTTGACATCATATCTGGCGCCCAAGATGTTATTTTTAATGTAAAATACTTTTATCTTTTTTTTCAGTAATCTTTGATTATGATGTCCAAAGTGCGATAGAGAACGTCAAATGAGTCCAATCAAACTATTGTTGAGGAACCTGCAACTAAGAAAAGATGTTGGATACCTACCTTGAGTTAATGTAGATTCTGAAACCGGTTTTTAGTTTGAGATTTTTTTTAAATTTGGACCCCTTTTGTAAGTTGATTGGACACCCCTGCCCTGCTTTAGCAGAACCAGGCTCAGGACAAGTCACCATCTGCTTCGACCGGCTGGGTTTGAGAGGAGCAGGAAGGAGGAGCAGATGCATAGAAGCAGGCCAAGGATCACATTAAGAGAAATAGTATCAAATGAAAACTATTCACTTTTAGCAATTTATTTAGGGAAATGAGGTCATAATACTAATAATAATGAATTCCATTTATAATGCACTTTTCATTAATAAATGGAGTTAATAAGTTAACTTAGGTTCGGGAGCAGGGCCACGCCCAAATCACGCCTTCAATTATCCCACGCAACCTACTTATACCTCGCTCACCTATTCATCTCATCTCAGTTCGTTACGTTTTGTCAACGGCGCTTCTACTCACCATGGACGGCGCTTCTTCTTTCGTCCTCCACTCTGTTTCCGAGGGTCTCTTCGGAGTTCCATACGCCGTTGACGAGTCCCCTCCTTCTGTTACCAGTCGGGCTCCAGGCTCCGTTTTCGCGACTCAGCTAAGTATTTTCAATCCTCGGACTCAGTCCCAAACTATTTCATTTACTGTTTCTCACCCTTCCGGAGTCTATCCGCCACTCGCATCTATTTCTCGTTTCTGGTCGGCCCGAGGAGTTTAGTCAACATGCTCGTTTTCCTGGTCCTCAGTGTCACTCACCGGCTCTCAGTGCGACCGCTTCTCTGCGTTCCTCTTCCAGTGTTATTCCGACACGCCTGCTTCTCGAGCCGTGTACCGTTGCCAGCTTTCGGCGCTCTCTCCGCTGAATGGGTATCCCTTTCAGCAGTTCTGACACTGGATTGTGTCTCTTTCAGCTCCTTTCCTCCTCGGTGCCTCGACTGCCACCAACTTTACCGTCATCTGAACTACCCGCGGCCGCGACTTATGTTCCAGCTTCCGCTTCCGCTTCCAATCTGTGTTGCCAGATCTCGCGACGGAAACAAGCGACCAGCCCAAACCAAGCCCAACTGGCTGCCCACCCCATTGTGTAAAACGACGGCCATTTTTGTCAGTATGCATTTTTTGGGGCATTACTGTACATATAACCAGCAACGTTTTGCTAGCTTAACACTTTGAAGAACTTATCCACTCTAAAAATAAATGATAAAATAAATTAGAATTGATATCAATAAACTATAAATGATAAAAATAAAAATAAATTACATTTTGCATACTTACACAACTTAATCCCATGAAACCTCTTGGAATCGTTTGCAGAGTGTTGACAACGTTGGACATTGACAACAGAATCTTGAAGGATGCGTACAAATAAAAATAAATAAAAAATAACTAAGATAAATAGAATAAAAACTGTATGGTAATCTCTAGTTGAGCTAAGTCAACATACTACTTTCTTTAATCTCTATCCTGAATCATGCTTTAAGTGTGCGCTCTGTCTCCCATTCTTTATTATATTTTCCCGTATTTCCCCTATTTATTGTAGCTAATTTTAGCGTGGTCTTGTCACTCTAGACAAAGAATAAAGTGCTAAGATTAACAAGCCCAAGCAAGCGGCTTAGCATTCCAAACAAGCCCAAGACACCACAACGATCGACTCACCAAATTTATGTGTATCTGTAGACAACAAGCTCACGTTTGCTTATTAAAGCAGACTTGGCTGCTATTCTTCCAACGTCTACCGTGACGTCATTCCGTCATCGACTGCAGGACTTCCCGTCATGGCGACAGCTCCCCCAGTGGGAGCCGGGTCACATTACCGCCTGTACCCGTAACCTCTTTATCAGTACTTTCTCAGCTTTTTCCAACGTCTTTCGGTCCAGCCTTCGTAGGCTCTACGAAATCACCACCCATCCCTCCATCATCATTCTTTTCTTCCAATCATTCCAATCCGGTTTCGACTTCTTTTCCACTGCCCACGGCTTCGGCTCGGACATCTGCTCCGAGTGACCGCAGGGCCTTCCATCGTGGCGGCAGCTCTCCCCAGTGGGTGCCAGGTCACATTACAGGTCGCCATCCAAGATGGCGCCGGTTGTCATGGCACGCTATCTAACTCCTCTCCTGAACTTTTTACTACTGTTCGTGTTCTGCCTTTTTTTCATGGACGATGCATCCTCGCTCCTGGTCTATGATCGCTCAACTCTTCTAAGTCTCCAAGACTCGCTGATCAACACACCGGCTACTGGCAAATATGGACATTTCAAGCCTCCTCCACCTCCGCCTTTCTTGGCGTCCATTCCTGCCTACCTACAACGTAACGCGACCGCGCTGCCACGCAGCAAGCGGCGCAGAAGACGCGGAACGAGGGCAGGCGTGCTGGTGAGATTTAAAAAGTATCTCTCGTCTCACAACACGCCGACGGCTGACTTACCTCCTGAATTCAGCGTCTTTGATGTCCGTCGTTCTTTCGCTCGCCGCAACAGATGCCTTGTTGCTATCAATCATGACGCCAGCGATCAGTATCCATCTTGTCCCCCGGTGAGGAGGACTGTGAAGCGAGGCTGCGTTAAACAGAACCTCCGCCCGCTCGCTCGAGCTGAGAGTGACGTAACTGGCTGTGTTCCTGTACGGTCAGCACTGTTTAACGCCAGATCGATCACTAATAAAACTTTTATATTAAGTGATTTGATCTCAACTCATCGTCTGGATCTGTTTTTGATTACAGAAACCTGGCAGAAATCTGGAGACAACAGCTGCTTCTCTGAGCTTCTTCCAAATGGCTACGCCCACCTGAGCGCTCCGCGTGGGTCTGGAAGGGGGGGGGGGCCTGGCTGCAGTCTTCAATGAGGCGTTCAAATACCGTTTGTTGCCTCAGAAAAACTACTCCAGTTTTGAAAGCATGATTTTTGTGCTGGAATCTGCAAAACCTATTCTGTGTGGCCTCTTTTATCGGTCTCCTCAATACAACAAAAACTTTCTCAGTGAGTTTTCAGAACTACTGGCTGACCTAATGCCAAAGTTTGACTCTTGGCTTTTCTGTGGGGACTTCAACGTGCACACCTGCTGCCCAAGTAATCAGCTTGGATGTGAGTTTCAGGACCTCCTGGACTCTTTCAACCTGTCACAGTCGGTCTCGGGGGCCACACACAGTCAGGGTCATACACTCGATTTAATTATCTCCCACGGCCTTCAAATACCTGCTGTGGAGATCCTGGACACCTGTATTTCAGACCATTTTCCCATATTATTTGAATTTTTCACCTCTCCTGCACCGAAAGCTATTCTCCCAGCACGTTTCTGCCGCTCCATCACCCCATTAACTCCAAGTCAGTTCACTGATGCCTTTAAGAGCACTGAATTTTGCTCTGCTGTCAGCCTGGACCCATCTCTACATCCTGAGGACTTCATCAGCTCCTTCCATCACACCTGCACGACGATCTTGGACTCCATCGCTCCTCTCAAACAGGCATCTTCAAAGAACAAACCTTCACCATGGCTCAACGAAACGACGCGAGCTCTTCGACAACGTTGCAGAAAAGCAGAGCGAATATGGAAGCGCGACCGGCTTCATGTATCTCAAGGAATACTGAGAGACTGTCTCTGTGAGTATCATAATGCTGTGAAACAGGCCAAGTCACAGTACCTCTCCAATTTAATCTCCACCAGCTCCAACCGGCCGAGGACGCTTTTCAGCACACTCCAGTCTGTCATCAACCCATCTGTCAATGTTCTGAAAACTGCCACACAGTCTACCTGCGATGACTTTCAGAGCTATTTTGTCAACAAAATAGACTCTATCAGGCAGAACATTGTCAGTTCATCCAACACCATCCAGTCATGTACCTCTGCAATAACCACAGCTGTTTTTGACCAATTTGACCTGGTCTCACTGCCTCACCTCACCAAGGTGGTTCAGCAGATGAAACCAACTAACTGTTCTCTGGACATCATTCCCTCTAAAATGTTCAAACAATCCTTTGATGTAATTGGTCCTTGTGTTTTGTCATTTATTAACAGCTGTCTATCTTCAGGTTTTGTGCCATCTGCTTTCAAACACGCTGTGGTCAGGCCTCTTCTCAAAAAACCAGGCCTAGATCCTACAGCTCTCTCTAATTTCAGACCAGTTTCCCATCTGTCATTTCTATCAAAGGTCCTAGAAAAGATTGTTTTTATTCAACTTCAATCTTTTCTAGAACTCAACAACCTGTTTGAAAAATTTCAGTCAGGTTTTCGAGCTCGTCACAGCACTGAATCTGCACTGCTCAAAGTACAGAATGACATTCTTCTGTCCCTGGATGCAAAAAACCCTGCTCTGCTGGTGATGTTAGACCTCTCAGCAGCTTTTGACACCGTCGACCATCAGGTACTAATCAACCGCTTGTCTCAGCTGGTTGGCCTCCAGGGAGCTGTGCTTGAGTGGTTCAAATCTTACCTGTCTGGGAGAACTTTTTCTGTCATGATAGGCGATCTGTCCTCCTCTTCGTCAACCCCTCTGAAGGGATGGCCGTACACGGTCCATTCATTTTGACGTACACGGCCCATATACAGGTATGAACCATTGCCAAAATCGCAGTGCGATGCCCCCGTACTCGGAAAACGTTGGCATATATAGTCACCAGAGGGGCACTGTCGATATACTTGTATTGTACGTGCCACCTTGGTGCGCGGGCAATGGTACTGCATGGTTGGTGGTGCTAACGCTCCTTCGTGAATCCCCCCCTTGGCATGGGCCCCCTCCCTTTCACCCTTTGATGTCTGTAGCCCCGCCCACTGGCATAGACTGGTACTAAGGGGGCACGGCCAATACTTCCCTATGGACCAATACATCCCTATGGGGATTTTCAAAGACCTCTCCCCTTTCACCCTTTGACCCTTGTAGCCCCGCCCACGGGCATAGACTGATACTAAGGGGGCACGGCCAATACTTCCCTATGGACCAATATATCCCTATGGGGATTTTCAAAGAACTCTCCCCTTTCACCCTTTGACCCCTGTAGCCCTACCCACGGGCATGGACTGACACCAGGGGGGCACGGCCAATACATCCCTATGGGGTTTTTAAGTGACCCCTCCATTTTGACCATCGGGACCCCCGTAACTTCCCAAAACCCACCCCCGGGCTCTAGGACGCCTCCCTAGTGGTCAAAAATGGTCAAAAAGCGCTGTGCCCCCTCCATCCCTTTCCTTTTCGGTCCATCCCAATCGGTCCACAGGGATCTATTCTAGGGCCAGTCCTCTTCTGTCTTTACATGCTACCATTAGGATCAATCATCACACGTCATAACCTGTCTTTTCACATGTATGCAGACGATTTACAAATCTATCTGCCAGTCACTCCCAACCCCTCACCCAGTTCAAACACTCTTGTCAACTGCTTAAATGACATTAAGCACTGGCTCTCTCAAAACTTCCTCCACCTAAACACAGATAAAACTGAATGCATTTTATTTGGTGCACCTGGTGACACCAGCAACATCCTTCCCAGTCCCAGTGTTGGTTTTCCCCTCCCCCACTTCAACCCGGTGGTCAGAAATCTTGGAGTGCAGCTTGACTCCAACTTAAAGTTTGATAAACAGATCAGTTCTGTTGTCAAGACCAGCTTTTTCCAGCTCCGTCTGCTCTCCAAAGTCAAGTCATTTCTCAGCCGTGGTGATCTGGAGAAGGCCATCCATGCCTTTGTGACCTCCAGACTTGACTATTGTAATGCTTTGTATGTTGGTATTAATCAATCCTCCATCTCCCGTTTACAGCTTGTACAGAACTCTGCCGCGCGCTTTTTGACCAACACACGAAAATATGAACACATCACTCCTGTCCTGTCCTCTCTACACTGGCTCCCGGTTCAGTTCAGGATACAGTTCAAGCTGCTCCTGTTTGTTTTCAAAGCTCTGAATGGACTTGCTCCTCTGTACATCTCAGAACTTTTGAAAGCCCATCAGCCCGGCAGAGATTTACGATCTGCCAGTCAACACCTGCTGGAGGTGCCTCGCTCAAGGTACAAACAATGGGGAGACCGGTCATTTTCTGTTGCCGGCCCAAAAGCCTGGAACAGTCTCCCCCTTGAGCTGCGTGCCACCTCTGATCTGACTCTGTTCAAAACCAGACTGAAGACCCACTTGTTCAAAAAAGCTTTCAGTGTGTAACTTTTATTACTTTTGGTATTTTAATATGTAGCATTTTTTATTTCCATTGCCTTTTTATTTCCACTTGTTCAAAAAAGCTTTCAGTGTGTAACTTTTATTACTTGTGTTATTTTAGTGTTATTTTAGTATGTAGCATTTTTTATTTCCATTGCCTTCTTTTATTGCTGTTGTTTCTTATTCTATTTTCATTGATTTATTGTTCCAGTTTATTCATCTTTTTATCCTGTTAAGCACCTTGGTCAATGCAAGGCATTGTAGGAAGGTGCTATACAAATAAAGTTTATTATTATTATATTATTATTACATTACCACCTGTACCGCGACCTCTTTATCTGTACTTCCCCTGCTTTCTCCAACGTCTTTCGGTCCCGGCCTTTGCAGGCTTTGCAGCGTCATTATCCATCCCTCCATCTACACTCCCTTCTTCCCATCTTTCCAATCTGGTTTCAGCTGCTTTTCAACCGCTAGCGGCTTTGCCTCGGACACCTGCTCCGAGATCCCGCAGGACCTTCTGTCATGGCGACTGCTCCCCCCAGTGGGAGCTAGGTCACATTGCCGGTCGTACCCGCAACCTCTTTATCGGAACTTCCCCAGCTACTCTACCCCCTCCACTCTTCCCATGCCTCCTTTCTCATTGGCTCCCCGTGCAGGGGTCTTCGCATCACACGCCCTTTCGCACTCTCCTTCGGCGACCTCCGTTCGCTCCATTCGTCCCTCCTTCCTCCCGTCCCCTCATCCTTTCACCCCTATTTCCTTCCTTCATCCTTACATCCCTCACCCCTCCATCCCTTCATCCCTACTTCCCCTCATCCCTACATCCCTCACCCCTTCATCCCTTCATCCTTACGTCCCTCACCCCTCCATCCCTTCATCCCTACTTCCCCTCATCCCTACGTCTCTTTCCTTCATCCCCACATCCCTTCATCCCCTCCTCCCTTCTCCCATACTTCCTCCTTCATCCCATCATCCCTTCCTCCCTACAACCCCTCATCCCTCATCCATCCATCATCTTCAATGCACTTTACCACGGCCTCAGCTGACACAAAGTACTGAACGTCATCACTAGTTGTCATCATCCTCTTCATCATGGTGATTTCACACAGCCTCAGCTTAACTCTGTGCTGACCATCATCGTCCTCGTCGTCACGGTGCTTTCACGCAGCCACAGCCGTAACAAAGTGCTGACCCTCATCATCTTCCTCATCATCACAGTGCTTGTCGCAGCCGCAGCTGTACCAAAGTACTGACCATCGTCGTCATCATCATCATCATTATCTTCAAGGCGCTTTCACACGGCCACGGCTATATCAGCATGCTGTCGGTCATCATCATCCTCATCATCACGGTGCTCTCACGCGGCCGCTGTGTCACGAAGTGTTGACCAGCCCAACACCAGCAATCAGATCTTCATCCCCTCATCCCTTCCTCCCTATAGCCCCTCATCCCTCATCCATTCATCATCTTCTGAGCACTTCACACGGCCTCGGCTAACACGAAGTGCTGAACTTTGTCGATCGTCCTCATCATCCTCATCGTCTTAGTGCTTTCCCACAGCCATAGCCATACCATGTGCTGACAGTCATCATCATCCTCATCATCTCGGTGCTCTCACACAGCCGTTGCGTCACAATGTGTTGACCTGTCCAACACAGGCAATCAGATCTTCATCCCCTCATCCCTTCCTCCCTACGGCCCCTCATCCCTCATCCATTCATCATTTTCTGAGCGCTTGACACGGCCTCGGCTGACGCGAGGTGCTGTACATTGTCAATCGTCATCCTCATCGTCTTAGTCCTTTCACACGGCCGCTGCCGTACCAATGTGCTGACCATTCATTGTCTTCCTCATCATCACAGTACTTTCACGCAGCCACAGCCGTGACGATGTACTGACCTTCATCATCATCCTCGTCATCACAGTGCTTTCACGCAGCCACTGCTGTGACAAAGTGCTGACCGTCGTCATCATTGTCTTCGAAGCGCTTTCACTCAGCCACGGCTGTAACGACGTGTTGTCCATCATCTTCGTTGTCTTCATAGCGCTTTCACACGGCCAGACGTTACTTATTCTCACTCCACCCTCTAAATCTGTATTTCTCCCTTCCGGACTTGCTTGTCCGACATGGACTTCATTTCCAGCTCACAAGCGTCTCAGTTCCGTTTCCTTTGGTTTCTTATGGGGCTCCTTGTCCTTGCAATCCTTTGGGGACTTGAATGGTCGAAATCATCCACACTGATAACATTACAGTCGTGGACATGATTAACAAGGCCGTTCTCACTCTAGTTATCCTGCAGTTTATTCGCAAATTAACTCTAATCTCAGCCCAACATCAGTTCTTGCTCCGAGCCTACTTGGCATACATCCGCAACAACCTCAGTGACTTATTCCAAGCTCACACATGTCCTTGTTTTATTTAATCCAGCGACTTTTGGGGTTCATCGTCGGGCTCGGGAAGGAAAACAAGTGAACCGTTCCCGAAGGCCAAACCCCACGCAAGAGTCTTCTCATCCCAAGCCCTTCAGCACTCTCCTCGGACAACATCCTTCAGCTCCACTCATCCCTTCATCCCCTCATCCCTACTTCCATATTCCCTTCATCTACTCATCCATACTTCCATCCTCTCCTACATTCATTCATCCCCTCATCCCTCCATCCCTTCCTATCATCCCTACTTCCACATTCCCTTCATCTACTCATCCCTACTTTCATCCTCTCCTACATTCATTCATCCCTTCATCCCTCCATCCCTTCCTATCATCGCTACTTCCATATTCCCTTCATCTACTCATCCCTACATTCATCCTCTCCTACATTCATTCATCCCCTCATCCCTCCATCCCTACATCCCTTCCAATCATCCCTACTTCCATCTTCCCTTCATCTACTCATCCCTACTTCTCTCCTACATTCATTCATCCCTTCATCCCCTCATCCCTCCATCCCTTCCTATCATCTTTCCTACATCCCCTTTCTTCCCTCAACCCTACAACCCCTCATCCCTTCATCCCTCATCTTTTCATCAATAAAAAACTTAAACTTGTGTTTTGTGGCGTGGTTCCTTGCTAATGAAATGGAGTTAATAAGTTAACTTAGGTTCGGGAGCAGGGCCACGCCCAAATCACGCCTCCAATTATCCCACGCAACCTACTTATACCTCGCTCACCTATTCATCTCATCTCAGTTCGTTACGTTTTGTCGACCCCAATCCCCCCTCTCCCTTCTTCCGAGTTTACTCTTCATCCATAACCATGCTTTGCTTTCTCTTGCTCAGGTTTCCGTCCGGGGGGGTTCATCGTCGGGCTCGGGAAGGAAAACAAGTGAACCGTTCCCGAAGGCCAAACCCCACGCAAGAGTCTTCTCATCCCAAGCCCTTCAGCACTCTCCTCGGACAACATCCTTCAGCTCCACTCATCCCTTCATCCCCTCATCCCTACTTCCATATTCCCTTCATCTACTCATCCATACTTCCATCCTCTCCTACATTCATTCATCCCCTCATCCCTCCATCCCTTCCTATCATCCCTACTTCCACATTCCCTTCATCTACTCATCCCTACTTTCATCCTCTCCTACATTCATTCATCCCTTCATCCCTCCATCACTTCCTATCATCGCTACGTCCATATTCCCTTCATCTACTCATCCTTACATTCATCCTCTCCTACATTCATTCATCCCCTCATCCCTCCATCCCTACATCCCTTCCAATCATCCCTACTTCCATCTTCCCTTCATCTACTCATCTCTACTTCTCTCCTACATTCATTCATCCCTTTATCCCCTCATCCCTCCATCCCTCCATCCCTTCTTATCATCTTTCCTACATCCCCTTTCTTCCCTCAACCCTACAACTCCTCATCCCTTCATCCCTCATCTTTTCATCAATAAAAAACTTAAACTTGTGTTTTGTGGCGTGGTTCCTTGCTAATGAAAAATCTCAAAGTGCTAAAAGGTCAATTTGTCCTCTAGTAGTCTAAGTCTATAGCAGCAGAACAAGCTGACCCTAACTATAGGATTTATGAAAAAGTCTTAATCCCAGTCTTGAAACTGGACAATGTGTCAGCCTCATGGACAGAAACTGGAAGTTGGTTCCACAAGAGAGGAGCCTGAGAACTGAAAGATCTTCCTCCCATTCTGCTGCTGGGAACTCTAGGAACCACAAATAAACCTGCAGTCTGAGAGTGAAGTGCTCTGTTAGCAAAATATGGAACAATAAGATCTGTTGCAAACAAAACTTTTACTCTGAAGGATTTTTATTCGTCCCAGGGTATGGACTTTCTCTCCGTAACGGAGACTTGGATTTCTTTGGGTGAGTCCACTGTTTTTTCAGAACTATTACCCCATGGCTGCTCGTATTTTAATACCCCAAGGTCCTCGGGTCGTGGAGGAGGTTTGGCTGTTATTTATAAATCATGTTTTGACTGTAAGCAGCTGTTCCCCTGACTGCGTTTTCTACATTTGAACTGAGCATGTTTGAGTTGGGTTGCACTCCTCCGCTTCTGTGCGCCATCATCTATCGGCCTCCTAAGTATAATAAGGACTTTAAATGGGACTTTTCTGATTTCTTGAGTGATTACATCAAGGGCGTAACTTTGTGTTGAAAGTTGGTGGGGACGACTCAAGGGGAAAGAGAGCTATCATAGTTCTTTAGAGAACCGGTTCTTAATAGTAGTAGTAGTAGTAGTTTCTTTATTTCAGATACAATACAAGATCCATATATAAAAAGAGTAAAACATAAAAAAGATTAAAAAGCTTTCCTATAAAAAAATAAAATAAGAATAAAATACTAAAAAGCTTTCCTATAGAGGCTCATCCGCCAATGAGTCCCCAAAATAGAAAAATATCTCACAGAGCTTAGTCCAGGGTTGGTCAGTGTAGTGATGATGCAGTTTTCAGATACAGACAATCTACACATGCATCTATACATGAGGTTACGCAGCACCGCTTGGCAGGTAGGCACACCTGCATCTGCAAACATTTTGCTTGCACTGCTCCATCGAGGTACCCTCAGCATCATTCGAAGGCCATCATTATATGCCACAGTTAGTCTATACATACTGCTCTTTTTATAACGTCTCCACAGGTGAGCGGTGTACAAAGGAGTGCAGTAGGCCTTAAAGAGTTGGATCTTAACAGATGCTGAGCACATTCCAAACCTACGGATCAGCGTGTTAGCTTGACCATAGAGCATACGGCATTGTCTGTAAATGTCTCTATCATCTGACAGGTCTGCAGTCAAATAGTGCCCCAAATATTTATATTCATCACTGACATCCAGCCTGTTGCCCGACAGAAAGAAGTCAGGGAACATCAACTTGGAGTCTTCTCTGCTCCGCACAATCATGATGTTGCTTTTCTTCGCATTATATTTTATATCAAAGTCACTTCCATAGTCAGAGCACACCTGCAGCAGTTCTTGTAAGCCAGCAGAATAGGGACAGAAGATTACTAAATCATCGGCATACATAAGATGGTTGATGACCTTATTTCCCACCCTACAACCTGTTCCACAGTCATTTAAAAGCTTTGACAGGTCATCCATGTAAACATTGAACAGAAAGGGAGACAGGATGCTACCCTGTCTCACACCGTTTGAGACACCGAAGGGGTCCGATACAGAGTTTCCCCATTTAACATACATTTGTTGGTTTGCATACCAAAAAACAAGAATCCTCAGCAAACATTTGGGGACACCCCTCTTATATAATTTGTAAAACAGCTTTTCATGATTTACATAATCAAAAGCCTTTGAGGCATCAATAAAACACATAAAAATGGAGGTGTGGTGTCTGTTGTATAAATCTAAAATTTCTTTTAAAGCAAAGATGCACAAGTCTGTTCCATGTTTACGTTTAAACCCAAATTGATTGTCAGAGGTCAGCAGAAATCCTTCCAGTTTGTTCAAAATAGCCCTCTCCAGCACCTTAGATAAGGTGCTGGCCAGGGCTATAGGCCTGTAATTATCCCTACTGTTAATTCTACCAGCTCTATCTTTCACAATCGGAACTAAAATGACAGACAGTAATTTGTCAGGTAGAACTCCATGAGTTAAAAAGCCCGTAAAACACATTGCAAGTAGGGGGCATAATTTCCTGCTTGCATATTTCAGATGCTCAGCAGATACCCTGTCTGACCCACTTGACTTGTTGTTATCCAGCGTCATCACAATCTCAGAGATTTCTCTTGGGGACACAACCACATTTTCATTTCCATCAATATGTCCAACCACAAATGAATTACTTTTAACAGCATTAAAAATATCTTCATAATGTTTCCTCCATAGATCAGTGATCTCTGCTGCTCCGCTCACACCATCAATATGTGTTGGTAAAGACCTTTTATTATTACTCATCTTTTTTATTTCTGTCCAGAAATCTGTAGGGCATTTACTTTGTAGCTTCCTAGCCAGTGATTCAGCCCTGAGAGAATTCTCATGTCTTTTAATGAACCTTAAGGCATATTTAAATTTTGCATTTGCCTCCTTCATGTTAGCAAATAGAGGACCACATTTAGCTTTACCTGATTCAACCCAGGCTTTGTAAGCCCTTCTTGCCTCAGTGTGAGACTTCTCAACATACTCATTCCAGCCTAATTTAGCTTTGTAGTTCTTGATTTTACACAGATGTCGACCTGAGATAAGCAGAGAATCCACAATCTGTTCATACAGTGAGCACAATTCAACTCTGTGCTGCAGATTCTGGCAGTTGATATCCGTGCACGTTACAGCAGATTTAGGCAGCTCAATGTTACTCAGCATGGTCTCACTCTGGGTGAGATATGTGCTGATGTCCCCTTCCTTTAAAGTGGACCAATTAATATGTACTTCAGGCATATCACAACTTACAGAAGTAAGAGAAGGCACATTGTCCAGATTTATAGAGAGGGACAGGGGCACATGATCATATGTAGACAGCTCATAATTAATTCTCATTGAATCAATGGTGTTATGAGCATCACTTGTACAAATGCAATGATCTAAAAAGGAGGTGGTATACCATGCCTCACTGATGTAAGTATAGCTGTCCCTTGGCAAAAGTAATTCACTAGAGAGTGAGAGACCATTATCCGAGCAGAAATGTTTTAAATGGTTTGCAAACGTAGACCTTTGATCAGAGAGGTCAGCATTCAGATCACCAACAATAAAAAGACTGCTTACTGCATGTTCCTGTAAGAAAGCCATGATATAGGCCAGTCTATTTAAATATTCAAACTCATTCTCTGAGCACTCATAAGGAGTATACACGTTCAGTATGGTGATTGTTTTATCCCCATCACAGAACTCAAGTCCTATCGCCCAGTCAACATTCAGCCTGATCACTTTGATTTGTTGGTCAAGTTTCTTATTCCAAAACATTGCAACACCACCAGGGATTCTGCCACGGAGTATCCTATCACAACAGTCAGTGGTGGATTCCCCTGCTCCATAAAAGTCTTTATGAATAGAGTTTAACCTTTCCAAGTCCTGCTTAGATAAGAATGTCTCCTGCACACACAGTATATCACAGGTTTCTAAGAGTTTGTTGACAACATGACGGCGAGATTTATCTGCTTCATCCTGCCCAACGCGCAGACCCCTGACATTGTATGAACTGATATTAAGAGTCATGTTGATTAATTATCACCACGAGCGCTTGCCTCGCTGGAAGCCTCGAGAGGTGGACGCACAGCAGGTGTAACGCCAGCTGCAGAGCTGCCTTCAGACTTCTCCACACTCGCCTTTAATTTGCGAGCCTCATAATATCGGCGGACATAAGTTCCTGCTGGCCAAAGCTGTGCGTCGTACAGTTCAGAGACTTCTTCACATTCTGCCCTCACGTGAAATGACCCAAATCTGCTATTTGTTGACTCTATTTTCCTGCACGTCACAGATCTTCCCAGTTTATCAGAGAGATAGGCGCGCAGGGTATCCTCATCTACCTCTGGAGAAAACCTCGTAGCAAAAACACTCACCAGTCTGGTTTTAATCACTGGGATGTTTCCGTCTGCTCCGGTGCCAGTTATGCCCAATTTTCTCCGCAGCTCCTTTTTCGGGCGGACCTGCAGAGCAGGTTGTGTCGCAGGTTGTGTCGCTGTGTTGTCCCGCTTGCGTGCACCTCTCTTTAACACAGTACTCCATGATGGGGACTGAAGTGTGGCGGTCAGAACATCACTTGGCCCAGGAATGCAACATTCGGAGCTTCCCGGAATGTCAGGAGCAGGTGACGTCACTTCCCGTGTCTCCCTGGGAATCCCCCGCGCAGGGGCGTTGGCCCGTCCAGCAGCGTCTCCTCGGCCAGGAGGTGCGCGCGTTTGTAGTTTCTCCAAAGCGGTTACTCGGAGCTCCATGGCCGCTGTAGATGTCCTCACGTTCTCATTTTCACATCTCTGATTATCCAGAGTTGCTCTCAGGTTGGTTATGTCCCAGCTCAGCTGTTGAACTCTGCTGAGTTCCATTAATAGTTCCATGGAATTGTAGGTTGCTTGTATTAACCATTCAGTTTATCGGTTCTGTTGACTCATGGTGGTGACATATTTAAGCGCTGACATCACAGACATGCGCCATGTTGGCGTTCAACATGGCGTTGCGGAGGAAGCGCTCAAGCGTTTTGTAGTGTATTACAGCGGAACTATTTACTTCAGCGGAACCACTCCCCTAGTTGCCGGGTTACCTAGAGGTGATCTGCCGGCGTAGTGATTTGTGTGTGTAATGTTGAGACCAGTTGAAGACAAGTAAAGTCACGTTCTTTTCCATAACCGAGTGGATTATTCTTTCATCTTTAAAATATACTTTGTTGGAGTAAAGACACAACAAATTGGCGACGAGTAATCTGGACCCCAAACTACTGCACGGAGTGAGTTTTGACCCGGAGGGAAGGAAGAAAAAAAAAGAAAGAGAAAAAACTTGACAGCAGGAGACAAACCGTAACCTAGCAACGGATCTGTGAGTAACTGCAAACTGAAATGGCTTCCGTTGGAAAAGTAGAAGAGTTTGATAGCTCAAGTGGAGACTGGGAATCATACATAGAGCGAGTGGAGTTGTTCTGCGACGCTAATGATATTGAGGATGAGAAAAAAAGTTCTGTCCTCCTCAGTCTAATGGGAGCTAAAACATACAATCTACTTCGTAATCTCCTGAGCCCGGCTAAACCGTCAAGCAAGTCATATAAAGACATTGTTGATACGTTGCAGAGACATTTGAATCCCGCACCGCTAGTGATAGCAGAAAGATTCAGATTTCATAAAAGGAATCAAATGAAAGATGAAAGCATATCTGAGTATATGGCTGAACTGCGCAAACTCTCGCAGCATTGTGACTTTAAAACTGGACTTGATGATGCCTTGAGAGATCGATTAGTATGTGGCATGCATTGTACAAGCACACAAAAAAGGCTACTGTCTGAAAAAGAGCTAGATTTGAAGAAAGCACTTGAAATATCTATCTCAATGGAAACAGCAGCTAAAGGTGCATCAGAGCTACAAAATAAAAGCTTAGAAAATGAAGTGCATCAAATGTCTTTAAATGGAAGAAAACAAAAATGCTACAGGTGTGGTAAATCCTCGCACAATGCAAACGACTGCTGGTTCAGAGAAAAGACATGCAGGAAATGCCACAAACAAGGTCACATAGAAAGGGTATGCAAATCAACCCAAATCGATACTCAAAAAGGAAAAACTGGAAAAGAAAAAGGCTTTAAACCTAAATCAAGGGTCAAAACAAATGAAATGCACAAAGTTACAGAACATCCTGACAACACAAACAGCAGTGAGGATGAAGACCTGTCATGCTTAGAGCTGCATAACATTAA
Organism: Garcialebias charrua; assembly: GCA_038048925.1. NCBI lineage: Eukaryota > Metazoa > Chordata > Actinopteri > Cyprinodontiformes > Rivulidae > Garcialebias > Garcialebias charrua. The sequence goes on from JBBPBX010013758.1 coordinate 21,880, forward strand.
CAAAGAAGACAGGGAAATAATATGGATCACGACTAAAGTGTCTGGAGTGACTCTAAAGATGGAACTGGACACAGGTTCAGCCTTGTCAGTGATCTCCAAAACCGATTATGACAGGCTACTGTCTCACATACCACTGAAAAAGACATCAGTGATGTTAAAAACCTACACAGGTGAAAAAGTGTCACCAAAAGGGAAACTTAAAGTGGATGTGGTTTATGGTGACCAAACACACAAGCTAGAGCTCTATGTTTTGAAAACCAAAGGCCCAGCATTACTAGGGCATGAATGGCTGAGAAAAATTCAACTTGACTGGCATGAAATAAAAGCTCTGAATATCTCATCAGACCATAAGAGCTCTACCAGAGGGTTTGAGCAGAGATTGCTACAGTTATTGGAGGCTAATGCACACGTGTTTGAGAAAGGCATTGGTAAACTAAAACACATAAAAGCAAAAATTGAACTTAACAAAGATGCCAACCCAAGGTTCCACAAGGCACGCCCGGTGCCATATGCTTTATGTCCCAAGATAGATGCTGAACTGCAACATTTGGAGACGTCCGGCATTCTTTCAAAGGTCGACTGGAGTGACTGGGCTACGCCCATTGTTCCGGTGATGAAGAAAGGAAAAAGTGAAGTGCGTATATGTGGGGACTTCAAAGTGAGCATCAACCCGGTGCTGCGCACGGTGCAGTACCCTCTTCCACGAATAGAGGACATCTTCTCATCTTTGGCTGGTGGGGAGAAGTTTTCAAAGATTGACTTGTCACAAGCCTATCTCCAGATGGAAGTGGAGGAGTCAAGCAAAAAGTTCTTAACCATAAACACTCATAAGGGACTTTACCAATACAATCGGCTTGTGTTTGGTGTTGCTTCAGCCCCAGCCATCTGGCAAAGGGCCATGGATCAGGTGCTTCAGGACATACCTGGAACACAATGCTACCTGGATGACATTATCATAACAGGAAAAGATGATGATGCTCACTTCCAAAATCTGAGCAAAGTACTCACCAGGCTGAATGAGTATGGCCTACGGGCAAAGAGAGAGAAATGTGAGTTTTTCAAAAGTGAAATCTCCTACTGCGGACATGTCATTGACAAACACGGCTTGCACAAGTCGCAAGAGAAAATTGAGGCGGTGCTGAAAGCACCTAAACCTGAAAATGTGTCACAACTCAGATCGTACCTGGGTCTCGTCAACTATTACCACAAGTTTCTACCCAACCTTGCCTCAGTACTGTATCCACTAAATGCGCTGTTACAGACAGGAGTGGAATGGCATTGGTCAGAAAAATGTGAAAAGGCTTTCACAGAAACAAAGAGACTAATAACATCTGATGAGCTACTTACCCACTACGATCCATCCAGACCCATCCGTCTAGCATGTGATGCATCCCCGTACGGCATCGGAGCAGTACTGTCGCACACATTGGATAATGGACTTGAACGCCCAATTGCATTCGCTTCAAGGTCCCTGTCAAGTGCTGAACGCAACTATGCACAGATAGACAAGGAGGCCCTTAGCCTAGTATGGGGGATAAAAAAGTTCCACCATTACCTCTATGGCCGAAGGTTCACCTTAGTGACTGATCATCAGCCCCTAGTGTCTATATTTAATCCACGAAAAGGAGTCCCAGTGATGTCAGCTGCACGACTACAGAGATGGGCCCTGTTCTTAGGAGCACACTCATATGACATTGAGTTCAAGAGAACGAAACAACACTGCAATGCTGATGGTTTGTCACGTCAACATCTGTGGAGGAACCGCCGTCAACAGGTGACCCGGTAGAAATGTTTTACACAACACTGGTAGACCAGCTGCCAGTTACGAATGACATGATACGAAGAGAAACGAGGAATGACCCAACACTGTCCAAGGTGTACGACATAACAGTACAAGGCTGGCCTACCCATGGAAATCCCTGTTTCCCAGAGTTTTCAGCAAGACGTGATCAACTGTCAGTTTGCCTGGGAACCTTGATGTGTGGATCACGTGTGGTGGTTCCCTCCAAGCTTCGCACCAGAGTATTGGACAGTCTGCATGAGGCTCATGTGGGTACGGTGAAGATGAAAAGTCTGGCCCGTAGCTACGTTTGGTGGCCAGGAATAGATAAACAGATTGAGGACATCACCAAAACCTGTCCAGGGTGCCTGAGCGTTCAAAACGCACCGCCACCGGCTCCCCTTCACCCGTGGGAATGGCCGTCTGCACCCTGGCAGAGAGTGCACATCGATTTTGCTGGCCCGTTCATGAACTCTATGTTTCTTATAGCTGTGGACGCTCACTCTAAGTGGCCAGAAGTAGTCCAAATGAACTCAACAACATCAGAAAAGACTATATCTGTTCTGAGAACCATCTTCGCCAGGTATGGCCTTCCTGAACAAATTGTGAGTGACAATGGCCCACAGTTTACTTCTGAGGAATTCCAAGACTTCATGAAAAAGAATGGTATCAAGCATTTCAAGTCAGCACCTCACCATCCAGCAACAAACGGATTAGCAGAACGGTTCGTACAAACATTCAAAAAGTCCATAAAAGCAATGATGAAAGAAGACATCTCTCTTCAACACAAAATTGACAATTTCCTCTTTGTGTACCGCAACTCTGTCCATGCAACAACCAATCAGACACCTGCAATGCTGTTTATGAACAGACGGCTCAGATCTCGCATTGACCTTCTAAAGCCAAACCTGAGGAGAGAAGTGCAGAACAAACAGTTCAGCAGCTTTTCGGATGAACCGCCAAGAAGCTTCGACGTGGGACAGCAGGTTCTGGCACGTGACTACCGAGGGGAAAAGTGGACGCCTGGAAAGATCATCACTAGGAGCGGCCCTCTGATGTATGAGGTGGACACTGGAGACCATACCTGGAGACGCCATGTGGATCAGCTGTTAAATGCTCAACCAAAGACACCAGAGCAACCAGCACGTCCACCTGATCCTGGAACCAACTCTGACCTCAGCACAGTGACACCCACAGTTGCAGAGGAAGTGCCCCCTACCGAGAGCACGCCACAGGTTCCCAGGCGTAACCCTGAACGACTCAGGGTACCCCCGAAAAGATTAGACTTATGAGTTTCACTTATGGGACTTGTGTGATTAAAAAAATATATATATACATAAAAAAAGGAAGGTGTTTCAATGTTTGTCAACTGAATGACAAGTTGTGTTTAATGCATTAGCTATGTTGTATGTTATTTTAGTTACGTAGCATTGTTCTAAAAGGGGAGGAGTGTAGTGTATTACAGCGGAACTATTTACTTCAGCGGAACCACTCCCCTAGTTGCCGGGTTACCTAGAGGTGATCTGCCGGCGTAGTGATTTGTGTGTGTAATGTTGAGACCAGTTGAAGACAAGTAAAGTCACGTTCTTTTCCATAACTGAGTGGATTATTCTTTCATCTTTAAAATATACTTTGTTGGAGTAAAGACACAACACGTTTGGCTTCACTTCACGAAAAAAGATGAGACCAGGGTTACTTGTAACACATGCAAAGCGTCCATTACTATAAAGGGAGGAAATACTTCGAACATGCAGAAGCATTTGGTCACTCAGCATGCGGTTAGTTTGAAGAAATTTACCGTTTTTAACACGCTGCGAGGTGGAGAAGGAAGTGGAGATAAAGCGTCCACCTCCGTTGTAAATGTTGCAGCAGGTAACGTTAAACTCAGCCAGTTTCTTTCACTTGCTACCTTTTAGCTATACTGCTTCCACTGTGTTTTATAAATAATATCCCTCTCCTGTAATAACATTTAGTTGACGAGGATTGCCAGAGTCTGGCTGGCTCAGAGGCTGCTGCTAGCACACCACCGTTAGCTTCTCCTTTCATGGAAGCTGGGAGAAAGAAAATGACCGAGGCACGAATAAAAGAATGTCATCAATCTGTGACCAGATTTGTGGTGAAAGGTTTGCACCCTTTTACAACAGTGGAAGCACGTGAATTTCGAAGAAAATCTAAAAATGATAATTATTAAATTGTAAGTTGTCACTTTAACAAGTTCAGTTCTGTTTCTGTTTCTATTTCCATTCTTTGTAGGGAGATGACTAAGACTCTGAACCCAAAATGTCATCCCCCAAGCAGAGAAGGTTTAACAAACCATCTCATCCCTGCTTGGTATGAGGTTGACAAAAACAATCTGATCTCTGAACTGAAACATGTTAGAAAGGCAGCCATCACAGCTGATTGTTGGACAAGTTTTACACAAGATTATTACCTAACTGTAACACTGCACTATGTCAGGGAAGGCCCGAAAATGGGAAAAAGTCCTCAAAATCAAAGTGGTGTATGAATCACAGACAGGAGCAGCTGTTGCAGAGGAGATTGATGGGATCCTTGAGGAGTTTGGAGTAAAAGAGAAGGTTGTGGCAGCCACCGTGGATAATGCAGCAAACATGGATGTAGCTGTGAAAAAGCTGGACATAATCAAGTTTCCATGTTTGGCAAAAAAACAAAAGAAAAGTCCACATCAGGGATGAAGAAGGGAGATTTAATACATTTGTGTCACATAGAAAACAGTTTTGCATTGCTTTGCAATCCTTTGAACGAGAACCTGCGTGGCCGCTGGGGCTGGGACAGGCAGGGTGTGGGTTAGGAGCATGAGAAGCTCTGTTTTTATTGGCTGGTTACAAACTCTGTTTTTATTGGCTGGTTACAAACTCTGTTTTTATTGGCTGGTTAAAAACTCTGTTTTTATTGGCTGGTTAAAAACTCTGTTTTTATTGGCTGGTTAAAAACTCTGTTTTTATTGGCTGGTTAAAAACTCTGTTTTTATTGGCTGGTTAACGGCGGGTCACTGTGGCTTTTTAGAAATGCTTTTAGTAACACCTGGAGAAGCAAGGGGAATATAGTTTTTTTCAGAGATTACTTTGTCTAACATCAGTCTGTCAGGAGATAGTGACAGAGTGAAGAAATATGTTAAAAATATATTTTTAGACAACTTACAGACTGCACTACAGAAACTGCAGACTGCACCTTTAACAGGTGTCACTTGTAAATGAGTCTTCGAGGTTCAATGTGATTATTTGTCTAAATAAAGGTTGAATTGAACTGAAATTTGAATTGTTTCTGTATTTTTGATGCATGCTTTGAAGAAATCACAGTTTATATTAGTTAAGTTTATTTTAGTGCTCACATTAAGCGTGTAAATTATAGCTGAACAGAACCTATGAGAATTGCGCTGCTGTTGTTTGGTGTGTTGTTTTGCACTATTAGTGTTTA
>JBBPBX010013758.1:30035-43741 GCA_038048925.1 Garcialebias charrua
CGTGAGCTGCGCCCACGCGACATGTGCAGAGCTTGAACGATGGCTGCAGAGTCTGTACAGTGTTAATGGGAACCACAGTAGTATCCTGGCGAGCAGGAGAGGAGCGGCAGCAGCGTGCAAAATGATTCAGTTTATCGCATTTATGACAAAGTTTCCCATGTGCAGGACATGACTGGTCTCTAGTTGCATGGTTAGAGGAGCCACAGTTACCACAGCTCCTGGCCCCCCTCCTGCTGGGCCCCCTGTCCACTCTCTGCACATCCCAGCTGCCACTCGGCCAGTCAGCCCCCTCCACAGCCTCTGTGTGATAAACGGCCGATGTTGATGACGTCACTGGTTCGTGCGCCGCGCGGGAGAATTTTCGCGCCTCTGTTAGTGCTGTTTCAAGCTGCTTTCCAATAACCAGAGCGCCCGCCAGCGTCATGGAGTCTGGTTCTAATAACAGTCTCTCCCTCAGTTGGTCACACGACGTCTTTTCTATCAGCTGATCAACTATGAGTCCATCTTCTAACGCCCCAAAGTCACAGAGTCTAGCCAGCTCTCGTAGTGCTGAGACGTAGTTGGCTACAGACTCACCCGGTCGCTGCTTCCTCTGACGAAACTCGAAGCGGTTCATCCGCCGGCTCCGCCCGGAGCTGAAGTGAGTCCTCAGTGCAGCTGTGGCCGTGGCGTATTTATTGTCCGCTAACGTGAGCGTGGCGAAGATTCTCTGACCCTCCTGGCCCAGACAATGGCGGAGGAGCGCGCACTTCCTCGCTTCCACCAGTTCAGTGTGTCCCAAAGCCAGCAAGTAGTCCTCGAACGCAGCTCGCCATCTGTCCCACGGGACGGCTGGGTCGCCGGGGACAGGCAGGAAGCCAGCAAGTAGTCCTCGAACGCCTCGCCATCTGTCCCACGGGACGGCTGGGTCGCCGGGGACAGGCAGGAAAGGTGGCGGTGGTGGTAACGTGAGTCCGGACATCCTCGTCTGCCAAAATGTAGTGTCCGCGGGAACTCAATAACCACACCGTGTCACTTCGTGCACCAAACTTTACTGACCTCAAAACCCCCCCACACATACACATTTACCCATGCCGTAAAGCATCTCTTAAAGGCACAGTAACATGTCGTAACAAACAGAGCACACCATTACAGACCCAACAAACACACTAAACACTGTGTTTTCTGAACACAACAGACGTCTCACAGGGTCCCGACAAAGAGGTCTCCAACGACGTCTCAGAGGGTCCCGACAAAGAGGTCCTCAACGACGTCTCAGAGGGTCCTGACGGCGACGTCTCAGATGGTTCCAACGACGAGGGTCTCGACGACGAGGGTCCCAACGCCACAGACGTCTCGCCGTTCGACGAAGCAGACGACGTCTCGTCGCCCGTCACAGCGCCCAGCGACGTCTCATGGCTCATCTCGGCGATCGACGACTACTCCTCGCCTGCAGTCTCGACGGTGGTCTCCTCACCTGTAGTCTTGACGATGGTCTACTTGCCTGCAGTCTCGACGGTGGTCTCGGCGCCCAACGACGTCTCACCGCCCGACGAGGCGCCCGACGACGTCTCACCGCCCGACAAGGCGCCCGACGACGTCTCACCGCCCGACGAGGCGCCCGAGGACGTCTCACCGCCCGACGACATCTCACCGCCCGACGAGGCGCCCGGCGATGTCTCATCGCCCGTCTCGGCGCCCGACGACGTCTCATCACCCGTCTCGGCGCCCAGCGCCGTCTCATCGCCCGTCTCGGCGCCTAACCACGTCTCATCGCCCGTCTCGGCGCCCAGCCACGTCTCATCGCCCGTCTCGGCGCCTAGCGACATCTCATTGCCCGTCTCGGCGCCCAACGACTCCTTGACGGCGTCAGATGACAGTGTACCGGCTGACGGCGACGACAATGTACCGGCCGACGAAGTGTGTTTACCGGCCGACGGCGACAAAAGTGTACCGGTCGACGAAGTGTGTTTACCGACCGACGGCGACGAAAGTGTACCGGCCGACGAAATGTGTTTACCGGCCGACGGCAACAAAAGTGTACCGGCCGACGAAGTGTGTTTACCGGCCGACGGCGACGAAAGTGTACCGGCCGACGAAGTGTTGTTGCCAGCCGGCGATGTCAGTGTATCGGCCGCCATCGTCTTGGTTCCTGCCGACTCCGATCCTGACCATGTGTTTTTGGTTCCTGACGTTGCTGGACGTTACTCTGGTCGCCCGCCTGACGTGGCGCAACGTGATGGACGGCTGCCCGGTCGCCCGCCTGACGTGACGCCGCACGATGGACGGCCTCCTGGGCGTCCCCCGGATCTGGCTGATGGTGATGGGCGACCTCCTGGGCGCCCCCCGGATCTGGCTGACGTTGGCCCGCCGTCCTGCCTGTTACCTCCCTCCGCTCGCCCTTGTTCTTGTGGGGTCCGTCTTGGGGGTGTCAGGTGCCACCCTTGGGGAGGGGGGGGTTGTATGTTTTCCCCTCCTGTCATACTTTTGTTATTCTAAGCTTTGTGATTTCTCTTTTCTGTGTATCCCATTCAGTCTCTGTCATTTCCTACTCACTCCTCAGTCTGTCTCTCTGTGCTCAAGCCCTCAGCCTTAATCATTCACACCTGTCTCATCAGCCACCAGCCAAGCTGAACTCATTACTCACTCTCTTTCTGCCTTATAAAAAGCCTTCCTCTCCTCCACTGTTTGTCCGGTCATTGTTCTGTTCACACAGACAATTCAGTCCTCTCCTCACCACTCTGATGTCCTCACCTGTTTTCTGCTCCAGTTTTGCCAGAGTGAGTTTTTGTTGCCCTGACAGCTTCTCGTGTTGTTGTTTAAAATAAATTATTATTATTTTACAACTCCTGCCTCGTTCCCTCGCTTGCACGTGGGTCTAACACCAGAAGAACCTGACACAATAGAAGACATGCCAGTGGGATTTAGAAGGTCTTCGAAATATTCTGCCCACCGACTCACAACATCCCGAGTTGAGGTCAGCAGCACGCCACCCCACTATAAAGTGTTGGTGGCGTACCGCTTCGCCCCTGAGATGCCAGATGGTGGAACAGAATCGCCTCAAAGCCGCACAGAAGTCATTCTCCATGGCCTCTCCGAACTCCTCCCATGCCTGAGTTTTTGCCTCAGCAACCACCCGAGCTGCATGCCGTTTGGACTGCTGGTACCCATTACCTGCTTCCGGGGTCCCACAGGCCAAAAATGGACATATGTTTGCTAAAAATGAAAATCAGTTTTCTGTGACTGTGGTGCAGATAGACAGAGGCATCTATTCATCCATCCACTTCATGATGCTTATAAGTAACCTAGTTGCAGACCTGACGAGTTCAGGAGGGAAACAAAGTGACACTCTCCAGCTCCTCCTGGATAATTTCAGGCTTTCCCAGGTCAAAGATGATCCAAAATCCCTGTGCTGTTTTTATAATTCCTCCAGCAAGTTTTGGGTCTGGCCCAGGGTCTCCTCAGTAAAACAAGCCTGGAAAACCTCCAGTGTCCAGGCGGCATCCTAAAGGCCTGAACACCTTAACTGACCCCTTTTAATGCAAAGGAGCAAACAATTTTTCTACATTTAAGTAATGGGGAAAAAGGAAGGCTGTGAGCCGTTTGTGAACTGATGGTGTTTATTTCTACCCTTGTCATGCAGTTGAAATTTAAGGATTATGAGCACATTGAGCAGTCCTTAAGTCTACCCTGTTTTCTGGTGCAGAGCCTACAGCGGAACCTGAGATTGACATTCACTCAGCGGAAGGTCGTAATGCAACCGTGAGCTGGCGACTGCCCAGCAACAGTGGCATCATTCGTGGCATGGCAACTGGCTTTTTAGTGCAGCTCTTCAAACCACCCAGCAAGGAGAAAGTATTGGAGAAGACCACCCTGCCCAATGTGTTCTCCACCAAGTTCCACAACTTGGAGTACTATCAAGACTATTCCGTGGAGGTGCGCCTCATCAACTGTGGCAGTCAGGGCCCACCTTCAAAACCATACCTCTTCCGGATCAACAGCCATGGTAACTAAAATTTCAATTATATGTAACTAGAAAGGCTTCTTTGTAAATGTGCAGTTTGTTCGTTGCAACTTTTATGAATGTAATCAAAAAACGTTCAATACAGAAACAACTGGACTTTATTTGTAACAGAAGACGTTTCGCTCTTCATCCGAGGAGCTTTCTCTATTCAAAGAGCAGAGTGTGGGGATCAGTTTTTTTTAATGAATGTAGAAAAACAATCAATATAATAATTGTGCAATAAAAATTAAAGAAAGTAAAATAGCTAAGCTATTTTATTGAGCGCAAATCTACTGAGGGTCTTTGGATGTTTTAAAATGAATATAACAAAATAACCTTGATCATGTGTCTCTGTGTCTCAGGCCCATCATCCCCACAGAACATTCAGGTTATGTCCCTATCCACCTCAGCTATCCAAGTTAGCTGGCAGCCACCCAAAGACCCAAATGGAGGCATAATTAAATACACCATAGAATACCAGCCTGTCGTCCAGGGGACCCCTCACCACTGGGTGGACATAAATGATTGGAACATTACCACCAAAGACATTACTGCACTCAACAGCAGCACCCTGTACAAGTTCAGAGTGAGGGCTTGCTCCAAGGTGCCAGGAGAGTGGAGCACATTTGTTCAGGCGATGACACAAGGGGATGGTAAGCAGGAGTACAGTATATCGTCTTAGAATAATATTGTCTGAACTGTGCTGTATTTTTTAAGACAGCAAAAGTCATCTGATAGCAGAAAAAAAATCCAGTTCGTTTAAAAGAATGTCTCAAATACTCAAAACTTTCATGTTGGATTAATTTCCTCTTTAACTTAAAAAATAGCCCCAAATGGAAAACCTTGTCATTGCCATCTTTGCGGCCAACAAAGGGTTTTTACTGGCTTGAATTAAATAGGACCACCTATGAAGATACAGGAATTTATTCAGTATATAAAAAAACTGTTCGCACTAAAACCACAAATCTGTCTCCACTGACTGAGACTTATCTCGTTTTTCATTTCCATCTTGTCCTTTTTGCCAAAACAGGCCCTCAAATGATGATCCCGACCACCCAGGGTGTGGCTGGGAAGCCCGCTGCCGACAATTATCAGCTGCTTGTGGCAATTGTGGGTTCTGTAACTGTGACCTGTGTGACCATACTGCTGGCACTGCTGGCTCTTTTCTTCATCAGGAAGATGCTGCTCAATCGCCGGCGCACATTTACCTACCAGTCTGGATCGGTGAGGAGGCGTCAATTTGAACTTGGTTCTTTGGAGAACCGACTGATTGTTTTGAACAAATTCTTACATTAAAGAGCTTTGATATATTGGTACTGGTACTGACTTTAAACTGATTACATTTTTAGGGTGAAGAAACTATTCTGCAGTTTAACTCAGGAACTCTGACCCTCACAAGAAGGCCCAAGCCCACCCCAGAACCTCTGACTTATCCAATCCTTGAGTGGGAGGACATAAAGTTTGAAGATGTTATTGGAGAGGGCAACTTTGGCCAGGTTTTTGGACATTTGTTTCAGTTTCATATGTGTCAAACGCTTCTGCTATAGTTGTCAATTTCATTTTTTGTATTGATAAAACAGTTAAGCTAACAACAGTTCTGTAACAGGTCATAAAAGCCATGATCAAGAAGGATGGGGCCAAAATGAGTGCAGCCATCAAGATGCTAAAAGGTAACATGCATTTGCAGACACATACAGAATTGGTACACAGTACATGTGTCACACACATCCTCGCAGATACACAATAGCAGAGCTTTTCTGATGTTTTCAAGAAAATCTCATTTGCTTGCATTTTATTCGACAATGGGTTGTGTGTTGTTCTGCCAGCAGAGTTTGCCTCAGAGAACGACCACAGAGACTTTGCAGGAGAGCTGGAGGTGCTGTGCAAACTAGGCCAACATCCCAACATCATCAACTTGATTGGAGCCTGTGAGAACAGAGGTGAGGGAGTGACATCTAGTGGCATCCATGAGTCTTCATATGAACTGAAGTTTTTTTTGTTTTTTTAATGAATTTATGTTAAATTATTATTATTATTTTTTTTTTTACAAAAAATACAATACAAAAACAATCCCATAAATGATAATGTACAAAATATATAAAAAATGAAAGGTAGCAGAAAGAAGAAAAAATCTTAATATATATGCCCCTTTTTTCAAACAATCAGTTCAAACAATAATGATCTTCCAGTCTTCCAGTAACTTAAGTTCATTTAGAAGAAATTGTGCAGGGCAACATCACTGTTAAAAAATAAAATAAAATCACGGTTTTGGTTTGCATCATCATGAAGTTTCTTTCGTCCTGAATGTTAAAAAGTATGTTTCCATTTTACTGCATCTGCTAAAATGTGTAATTTAATTACTTTGTTTAATGATAAGTTGAAATATGTATAAAGCGCAGTGATGAAGTTGGTAGAGTTGTTGGCTCTTAGTGAGAACCAGTTCATGTCCCAGCCCGGGTCCTTTCTGAATACAGTAGAGTTTGCATGTTCTCTCTGTGTATACATAATAATAATAATAATAATAATAATAATAATAATAATAATAATAATAATAATATTCAATTTATAATGCACTTTTCATTAATAAAAATCTCAAAGTGCTACAAAGTGTAACAAAGCAAAGATCAAAATAAAACAAGTGATAAAATCAAATAAAATCAATAATAATATCGACTAAGATCAAAGATAAAATCATGTGGATGCAGATTAGGCTTGCTTAAAAAATAAATAAAATAAAACAAGTGATAAAATCAAGTAAAATCAATAATGATATCAGCTAAGATCAAAGATAAAATCATGTGGAGGCAGAATAGGCTTGCTTAAAAAGAAAAGTCTTTATGCTGCTTTTAAAGTCAACCAGTGACTGTGGAGCTCTCAGGTCGTCAGGGAGGGAGTTCCACAGGCGGGGGGCAGCCACACAGAATGCTCAATACATGAGTTTTCTCCGTGTACACCGGTTTCCTCCCACCAAAAACATGCATAGGCTGATTGGTAACTTTAAATTGTCCCTAGGTGTAAGCGAAAGAATGAATGGTTGTTTGTCTCGCTTGCCTTCATGTGTCCCTGTGATGGACTGGAGACCTGTCCAGGGTGGACCCCACCTCATGCAAAGTGAATGCTGGATATAGGCACCAGTGATCCCCGCTACCCGAAAAGGAATATGTGGGTAAAAGATAATGGATGGATATATGGATTATATCTTATAAGAAGGAAAATCTAGAGTACTAATAACATTAGTGTGAGCATTGCCAGCACAAGAAATGCTCCTTTTCAAAAATTGGGTTGCAAAGCCAAAATGCAAGATGGCTGCCACCATTTAAAGGTCAACTTTGCGAGCTGGATAACTTTAAAAAAATAAGCAATGGGCCAACTTCCTTTATGGTGTGGCTGTATTTAGGCATAAAAAACTGAAAGTTATGCACCATAACTCATGTTCCCTGAAGGAAGGGAACGAGGTGCAAGATACTTGCTATGGGAATTGCGCTCCCGCGCGATTACCTGAAGGAATATACTCACGCCTTTACGGCAAGGGCGTCACCGCCGCGCCAGAGGCCCCGCCCTCTGGTTACTTAAGCGGCTTGCGCCCCTCCATCTTCCTCCAAAGTTGCACTTCACCGAGCTTTCAGCATTGAAAAGGGCCAGATATGTTGCACCTCGTTCCCTTCCTTCAGGGAACATGAGTTATGGTGCATAACTTTCAGTTCCCTTTCAGTTGGTATCTCGGTGCAACATACTTGCTATGGGAACGTAATCCATTCACGCCCTTGAAATGCTCAATGAAATGCATGCTAGAGTGAACGTCTACCCATAACCAGCAGGCATCCCAAGGCTGCTTTCTATTGAGTATTAGAAAGGACAACCTGAGTGACGTCACTAGCAGTAACATCCAAACTGTAATGCTTTGCAAAGGTATTTAATGAGCTCCAATTTGCAGCAACACAGATGTCTGCGACTGGTACACCCCCACCCCTGAATAATGACCAGGAAGTAGCCAAGCCCTAGTGGATTGAGCATGCACTCCAGAGGGCACCTGTTGACCTTTGCTACTGTAGGTCCTTTTAATGGCCTCAGTCACCCAATGTGAGAGGCGTTGTTTTGATAGGGCTCTCCCGGTAGCAGGTGCTGCAAAGCAGACGAACAGTTGGTTTGTTTTCCTCCATTCGACTGTTCTCTGCATGTAGGTGCGTAAAGCCCTCACTGGGCAGAGAGCCTGTAGCCTTTCCTGTTCCTGAGTGAGGACAGGGGTAGGTGGAAAAGAGGAGAGATCAAAGTCTAGACTCCTATGGTTCAGAGTCAAGACCTTGGGAGTGTATGCGGGATTAGGCCTTAGTGTGACCTTTGACCCATCAGAGGCGAATCTGGTACACATTGGGTGTACAGATAATGCGTGGAGTTCACCCGCGCGTTTCGCCGAGCAAAGTGCCAGGAGTAGAGCGGTCTTATAAGATAGTAGATCTATCTTAACCTAGCTCAGTGGCTCGAATGGAGAGTCGCAGAGGGCCACCAGGACCAGGCCAAGATCCCAACCAGAGGTCAGGGTCCTGCTGGGTGGTTTAGTCCGAAGGACACTCTTCATAAGTCTTATTATGATTGGATGTGCTCCAGGCGTCCTGTGTCCCCAGCCTTCATGACAGGCTGGAATTGCTGATAGGAAAACTTTAATCGTTGAATAAGAACAACCTTTTTCCAGTAAATCCTGAAGGAAGGTCAGGAGCTGAGCTAAGTCGCATGCATAAGAAATAATATTTCTTTCTGAGCACCAGGCTTAAAAAATACGCCACTTTTGTATGTATAAAGATTGTGTTGATCCAGCACGGGCATTTTGTATGGTCAATACCACATTTTCTGGCAAGCCTGATGCCATCAGCCTGTTCTTTTCAGCCAACAAGCTGAGACCTTTGGCAGTTCCTGGCCTAAGTGGTTGTACTGCCCCTTCTGGTGACACAGAGGTTGTTAACCTCTGGTGGTCAACCAGATTGGGAATGAGGCCTCCTTGCTGATGTGCTCCCCAGTTACCTTGCTCAGGGTTAATTGAGAGCTGATGTAACCTGTCATCCTTATTAGACAGGTTTGGAGTAGAAAGTCTATTTTCCTTCTCCAAGTCTGGAGTCCTGCTGTGAGACTGCGAGTTACGTAAACGAGCAGATCTTCTAACTACAATCCGTTTTCTGAGATGGACTAGTCTACTGGTCCTTGGCTTTAATGGAGCAATGGTAGCAGTTAAACCAACCGATGTTTGTGTTTCACCCTCTGGGAGAGTTATCTTTGAAAGCAGATATGAATCAGAACAGAACGTGAGTTGACGTGCTGTCTGGTTACTGCTTGGGCCATGCGTGTCCCTCGTTAATAACAAAGGAGCGGCTTCACCGTGAGAGCGTGGGGGTGTTCCTTTTAGTTTGGCAGGCTTTAGATTGTTTGGTGATGAGTGATGAGCTCAGTTCTCTTCGAAAAACAGGAAGAGAGATCTGATTCGGCTCTGACTTGTTTTCAACTACAACAGGCTGAACACAGTCACTGATGTAGAGGTGTGAAGTATGTGGCTGCCTGAGGGCGTTTGAAGCAGCCCCCCCGTTGTCAGACTCTGTCAGCTTGCCTCTCTGAGGAGCGGACATGTCACGTGTTTGTCTGGTTAGTGTATTGGCTGGCCCATCGTCCACAATGAAACAAGGGCTTAAGTACGTGACCCTTCCCAACTGTCCTCCTGAGAGGTGTGGGGGGTTTCGCAGACGCCTCTGTGTCTGCTCATAGCAGATGTATCAGAGGCGCTTTGCTGAGGTTTATTGATTATGCTAATACCCCGTGGGCCGTGAGGGAGAAGGGAAAAACGACCTTCTCCCTTTATGACGGCACGTAGGTCGGAGGGACCTGTTTTGCTGAAGATTGTGTGTTGTTGTTGTTTTGTCTTTTGAGAGTCAATAAAACAGAGAGGAGCTGTTTCATGAAATTTATTCGTGCTTGCGTGCAATGACGTACATGATCTATGTCACTCACAGCAGAAAAAGCATGATTTGTGCATGCTGAAAATAAACCAGCTGTTTGTACTGTTTTACGAGCAAAGTCTGGACATGAAGGGATCAATCCCGTTACCACGTGGGTGGGAGACCGTGTAAAATGTAAACGTGGACCTGGTTCATCAGGCACGTTTTTGCTTGTTGTCACGATTCACAGAGGAGTCCCTGTGTTTGGATGCCTGGTGGGGGACAAACCTGTTTTTGCTCCATGCGGGCTCGGTACGAGGTGGGCCCTGTGGAGGTCTTTGCCTGGGCTCCTCCTCGTAAGCTAGCCGCTTCTGCGGTGGGGCACGCGTCGCCGAGTGGTGCAGAGAAAATAATAAACCCTCCGGCTCTATGGAGTGGTGGAGAAAAGGCACCTTTTGTCCCTCCAGGAGATCCGCCAGAGTCATCCAGAGGTGGCGGATCGCGATTACCACCTCCGCCATTCCCCTGCCCTGCACTACAGCAGCTGTCCCCATCATACGGAGCACAAAGTCTGTTGCCCTGTGGGCTTCATCCAGCAATTCGGCAGCCGCCTGCTTGTCCGATGTTGTTTGAAGCTGTTGCAGCTTTTCCGCCATGTAAGCCTGCATTAACGCGGATGTGTTCATGGCGGCCGCCGCGAGTCCCTGAGCCCTGTAGCATTTCTCGAGTAGAGACGCAGAGGCTCGACAAGCCTTGCTGGGAAGAGTTGGTTTTGATCCAGATGATAGGAGCCAGGTGAGACGCTAGTGTGTCCTCAATCTGAGGCACATTAGCTATTCCCACTTCATCCATCCTGTCCACGTCCAGGAACTGTGAAAGGGGAAGAAGCATCTGGGCTCTTGGTTGAGTCCAGGTGCGAGTTAGTTCTGTGAGGAAGTCAGGGAACACGGGCATCTTTTGCCTCGTGGTGGCCTGCTGCTTCGAGTAAAAATAGCTTCCTGCCAGCCTCGTGACTTGTTGGCGAGGCGGAGGTTCCCGCCATGGGATATTCAGGGCGTCCGCTGCTCTGTGGCACAAGTCGAACAGAGCAGGGATGGAGAAGTCAGTTTCTGGGAGCACAGGTACCGGGGTCTGGGAGAGATCTTCACCCTGATCCTCCAGTTCCACATCCGCCTCCTCCGCTGAAAATTCGCCCAAGGCTGAAATCGAGATCTCGTCTTCGTTCATCATACCACGGGTGTCGAATTCGACTGTTAGGTCCACCATAGGAGCCAGCACGTCAGGGCTGTCGCCCCATTCGACGCGTGTGCTGTCGTGTAGAGCCATGCACTCCAACTCCGGCATGGGAGTGAGGGGCTCCGTGGTGTCCGCGTCCACTGTCGTCGCTGAAGCGCCCTTTGCTTTGGCGACGAGGTCAACCCGATGCCGCAGCATCGCATCCATCATGAGGCTGCAGTGTGGGCAAAAATCGGGTGTATCCAGTGCTGTTTTGGCATGAAGTATTCCCAGGCAGACAGGACAGGCCTCGTGGGTGTCCGTTACTGCAAGAGAGAAGCCGCATCCGCTGGGACAGGCGCGCAAAGTTGGGCTCGCCGTCCCGTTGGTTTTCCTTGGAAGTCTCACCTTTTGCTTTCCTTTCTCCGGAGGCATGTCCGAGATGAAGCGAGCGAGTCCTTCCAAAATCTTTTTCCTTTTCTTGTTGAATGTCTCCACCGTCGCGTCGCTGGCTAGCTCGCTAGGAGTTAGCGAGGTAGCTTTTTCTTGTGGCGTAGTTAGCGCCGTTGAGCGAAGCAACCTGTAGAGAGAGGAGAAAAGGCTTTGTGGTTAAGAGAAATGTGCTGGACTAGCTTTCGCCAGTCCAGTAGTACGCAGGAATAATTCTCTGTGCGCTCTGTGCAGGGAGCGAGCTCACCTCAGGTTGAGCGATGAAGCACAGAGAAGTCCCGCGAAGAGGTAGTTCAGGTTTAAGCGAGGTGAAGGGCAAAAAAGAGGAAGATGGAGGGGAGCAAGCCGCTTAAGTACCCAGAGGGCGGGGCCTCTGGTACGGCGGTGACACCCCTGCCGTGAAGGCGTGAGTATATTCTTTCAGGTAATCGCACGGGGGCGCAATTCCCATAGCAAGTATGTTGCACCGAGAGACCAACTGAAAGGGAACTATATTTTCTAGTTTTTTTAATTTGTTAAAAGTATCCAACAAAATTTGGTCAGGTCCTCTGGACGGGTTCTTTTTGTTGAGCCGTTTCGTCTTTTATCCAAACTCAGTCCCATAAGTAGCACACTCACAAAGTGGACCAACCAGTTTGTTGGTGATAAGATTGTTTCTGGAGTCCGTCTTCTCACCCGTCAACTTGTCTGAGGCAGTCAAAGGGATTCAAAACATCAAAGTTCATGCTCGGTAATCCAGGTGAAAAGTATTTTGGATGAAAGACGAATTGTTGTTTAAACAAAAAGTAACCATCCAAAGGACCTGATTTATCTTTGTTGGATTTTTTACCTGTATTATTGAGCATGAACTTTGACGACTTAAAATTCATTCATTCATTCAACCTTTATTTACACAGGCTAGCCTCGTTGAGCCACAGGGACTCATTTACAAGAGGGACCTGTCTCACTCACACCCAGGGTCAATTTAGAGTTACCAATCAGCCTAACATGCATGTTTTTGGACTGTGGGAGGAAACTGGAGCACCCGGAGAAAACCCACGCATGCACGGAGAGAACATGCAAACTCCACCCAGAAAGGCCCCCAGAAAGGCCCCCAGAACTATAAAAGTATAGTTTCTTCAAATAATTCAGGTGGCTGATGCTGTCGCTAAAAATTTATCTATGGTGGCCAAGGCCACCATTAGCCACCCCCTGACTCTGCCATTGCATCTGGTGATGGATAAAATTTCTCCCTTCACTCACCAGGATCAATCACTCTGGACAGAAAAAAAAAAAAAAAAACTTCCTCTCTTCTCCACAGTGTAACTCCTTGATTATCTTACACCAAAAACATTAAGGTTTACTTGCATCCCCTGTTTAAATCCAGCCCAGAAAAAAAAACACTGATCTAGAAAACTTCAAACATTCACTATTCACAGCATTCAGCGATGGGGGGCATCATCATACTGCTTGTTCATGTTTTTAGTCAAGTTTACTGAGTAATAGAAACGCAAAAAATAAACTTATATAAAGCAGAAGAGTCTATTACCAAAAGGTGACATATATTCAAACTGTATACTGTACTTACAGATGTATATTACAGAATATTATGGAATGCTTTGTCTTCTTTTTTTGTCAAAGTCAAAGTCAACTTTATTGTCAAAACTGCAATATGTACAGGACATACACAGGATTGAAATTGCATTTCTCTCAGTCCCTCGGTGCAATAGTAATCATTTAAACACTAAAACACTGAAACATTTAATAAACATAAGCATAAAATGAAATAATAAAAGTGTAATACTGTCCTGAGTTTTTGCATAGTAGTAGTATGAAAGTATGAAAAGTTACACCAACACTAAAACACTAAACATTTAATAAACATAAGCATAAAATGAAATAATAAAAAGTGTAATACTGTCCTGAGTTTTTTGCATAGTAGTATAAAAGTGTAAAAAGTATATCTGGTCAAAGTCAAACAGAATGGTTGTGTGGGAGGGGGAAAAGAAATAAGAAATATTGTGCACAATAAAAAAGGGAGGACATGAACCAAAGAAAGTTTTTAGTGAACAACATAAAACAAAAGACATGTTCCTTTAATAGAAGAACTATTTATTTAACGCATAATTTATGTGTTCTTTCTGCACCATCTCTCAGTTTAG
>JBBPBX010013759.1:0-13208 GCA_038048925.1 Garcialebias charrua
TCATATTTGCACTAATGTTTGTATTACATTACTGCCTATAGTCATACTACTGTTTACATTCACTGTTTACATTTATTAATACTGTTTACATTTATTACTACTGCTTTACATTTATTACTACTGTTTACATTTACACTACTTTTATCTACACTACTGCAGATACATATACAGCATTCTCTGACTAGCCTTATCTAAGGATGCCAAATGTGCCTTATGTGCCTCACTGCATATGCCACTTTGCCTCTATACCAACATCAACTACCTCATACATATACTGTGTACATTAACTTATATGCTGCTGTGCCACTCTTTGCAAATGTCAACGCTAGAAACTTCAGTTTATTTTATAGATTTACGTTTTTATACTTTTCATACTACTATGCAAAAACTCAGGACAGTATTACACTTTTATTATTTCATTTTATGCTTATGTTCATTGGGTGTTTGGTGTTTTAGGGGTGTTTGGTGTTTCAGTGTTGGTGTAAATTTTCATACTTTTATACTATTATGAAAAAACTCAGGACAGTGTTACACTTTTTTACTATTTTATGCTTATGTGTATTAAATGTTTTAGTGTTTAGTGTTTAGATGGTTACTGTTGCACCGAGGGACTGAGAGAAACGCAATTTCGGTCCTGTGTATGTCCTGTACATATTGCAGTTCTGACAATAAAGTTGACTTTGACTTTGATTATGACAAAAAAAAAATGGAGCAGTACCACTTTCGGCCACTAGGGGCAGCAGTACTACTTTCGGCCGCTAGGGTCCACCTTCCGTTCCTAGCTCATGTGCGAAAAATGCCTCCTCTGCTCGGACTCACTCTGTCGCAGCCCGGCCTCCTGAACTCTGGAGGTCTGAACTAGTGTTTGTTAGCAACATAGCTCTCAAGAACCACAGGACAGATTTTGATGAAACTTACAGAAAGTAATCACTGGATGGATATTTACAACGCATTAGCTTTAGGAGATGTTTGAGCTAAAATTTTATTTATTTATAATTTATTTTCACGACAGTTTGGAAGACGTAAAGCGAAACAATTTAAATCCAGCAGATTTGACCATTACGTGAATTTATTAAGGAAAGGTTAAGCTCAGACACGTCTTTGCTATAATGTCAGCTAAGAAATATATATTTTTAAGTGTTTATCTTGCTAAATTTTAAAGAAATGAAGCAGTCCCACCCGCGCGCGTGCACGTAGCGAAACTACTTTTTAAAATCCAGCTGATTTGACCATTTTGTGAATTTATTAAGGAAAGGTTAAGCTCAGACACATCTTTGCTATAATTTTCAGCAAACAAATCATTGTTTTTACCGTGTTAATCTTGTAAAGTCCTTCCATGCTCGCTCCTGTGGCCGCCATTTGCAGCAGGGCGGTGACGCGTAACATACGCGACGCATCAGCGGTGACGCATAATAGATGCGACTTATGGGGAGAAGCGACATATTTATGGATTTTTCCACTTTACTGGACATAATTGGACTAATGCGACATATAGGGCGGTGCAACTTTTCACCCGGAAAATACGGTAACACTTGTGAATGTGACATTTTTAGAGCATTGATTGGTTTTCTAGATGAGAAGATGCACTTTCATGAGCATCTAGAACCTGGAAACAAGCGTCATGTTCTTACTGGTTTTACAGGATTCGCTCCCCAGGCAGTGCAGCTGTCAACATGTGTCTGGTAGCATCCGGTTCGGCAGACGCTTACTATCACATGGGCATCCACTGCTGGGACATGGCCGGTGGGGCGGCGATCGTTACCGAAGCTGGGGGCGTCATCATGGACATATCAGGTGAGAGAACCGCAGCGCACAAGTGTGTGCAGACTGCTGAGTGACTGAGCAAAATGAAAGGAAGGGAGAACTGCTGGAGGAGATGACTGCTGTGAAAATTGTCTGCTGCTGTTTCAGTGGAAGAGAAGTTATTGTTTTATGAATTATGAATTGTTACCAATAGTGTGTCTCTGCTCATAAATACCTGTGAAGCTGAGACTGCCGGCTGCTGCTTTGTGCTCTAAACAGATATTTTATCTTAGGTTTTAGATACGAGATTGCTGAATAAAAATCACCTGTCTTGACATAATGGATGTTTGTCTTGGCAACATATTACAGCAAATTGTTCTAAGTAAAAAATAACTTACAAAAGGAGAAAGTTTGTTTCAATAAAACATGATTTAAACAAGGCTGAAAACCAACTTTAGTTCCCCATAACCAGAGAAATTGCATTTCCTGCCAAAATACAGTGTGAATGCTTATTGCTGAAGAACTTGCTCACAAAAACAGCTGGAATGAGCTAAAAACATGCTGAAATGGAAGAACAAGCCAAAGTTAGCGGAAGAAAGCAGAAAGGAGACATTTGTTGAATTGTGTGTAAATAAGCAGAAATTATCAAAAAGGCGTTCAATACAAGATCAACTGGACTTTATTTGTTGCAGAAGACGTTTCGACCTCTATCCAGAGGGCTTTTTCAATTTACTGGATTAGAATTCCAGTGAATTGAAAAAGCCCTCTGGATAGAGGTCGAAACGTCTTCTGCAACAAATAAAGTCCAGTTGATCTTGTATTGAACGCCTTTTTGATTTGATCTTGTCCTGGACGGCTGAGAATCTTCACCAGCATAAGCAGAAATGAGCACAGAAGTTAGGGAATTAGCTAAAAAAGCTGAAATGAGAAAAGAAAAGAAAAGTACCGGTAGCTGAAAAGGTAGAATGAAGCTTAAGCTACCAGAAGGAAGTAAAAGAAGCTAAAAAGAGATCCAAAAATGGGGAATTATCAGAAAAAGCTAAATTTAGCATAAAAACTGCTAAATAGTAGCTGCATTTGCAGGAAAAGCTGCAACTAGTAGAAATAAGTCTAAAGGATCATAACAAGCTGAAATTAGCAGAAATAAGTTATTTTGGCTGAAAGTAGCCAAAATGACCAAAAACAAATGTATCTGAAAACAGCTGAAATTAGCTAAAAATGCTAAAAAGCTAGCTGAAAATATAGTACAAAATTAAATTAGCAGAAGACAGCATAAATAACATGTTTGCTGAAAGAAGCAGAAATAAGCACAAAAATGTGAAAATTATCTGAATTTTTTTTTTTAAATTAGCAAAGAATTGCTGAAAAGCAGCTAAAAAGCAGAAAGAAGCTTAAATTACCAGAAGGAAGTGGAGAAAGCACATTTTTTGCTGAATTAGGCTGAAAGTTTAAACAAGTGCAAAAAATGTGTAATTAGCTGAAAAAACTCAAATTAGCATGAAACAGCTAAATAGTATCTGAAATATCAGAAAAGGTTGAAACTTGCATAAATAAGCTAAAAGGAGCATAACAAGCTGAAATTAGCAGAAAGAAGTTAGAAGAAGCACAAAAATTTTGTAGTTAGAAAGAATCCGAAAGGAGCACAAAACAGCTGAAAAATCTGTTCAAAGTAGCTGAAAGTAGCTGGAAAAAAGTTTAAATTTGCACAAGGAAGCTGAAAGAATCTTATTGAGTAAGAAAGTGTATTTTACTGCTCCTTTCACTAAATGTGAAAGGAGCAGTAAATGGTTGTAAACAGATCTAAAGATATGAAGGATGTAAAATGAGCTCAATTCACTTCTTTTGAGAAAAAAAATGACAGAAAAGGCTAAATATTTCAAAAAGCTAAAGTTGCACCATTATCAAAAGTCACATCAAGATTATCCTGAAAGAGCTGAACGTTTTGATTTATGAATTATTGACATAGCATAAAAAAATTGTAGAACGAAAATCGTGCTGAAAAACATAGGGAAGAAATGTATCTCAGTAGTGTGAATGCTTCATGAGCATCACACTGTGAACCAGGTTTTACTGTTTGTGTCCAAAGATTCAAAATGTTTCAGGTTAGTTGATTTGTGCAGTTTTATTATTGATTTGCGTCCACACTGCAGGCTGCTCATCTGGGGGGAATAAAATAAACTCAGAAGGGTAATCT
Organism: Garcialebias charrua; assembly: GCA_038048925.1. NCBI lineage: Eukaryota > Metazoa > Chordata > Actinopteri > Cyprinodontiformes > Rivulidae > Garcialebias > Garcialebias charrua. The sequence continues at coordinate 3,938 of JBBPBX010013759.1, forward strand.
AATCAAATCCACAAATCAGGTAAGCCTGACCATCAAAACTCCATCCTGCTCTGCCTTGGCTAACCGGTCCCTGGAGAGGAGTCCAGTCTGCCAAGGGCAAACTGATCCTGGGGTCTTGGTGAACAGGTCCCAGGGGAGGGAATTATTCTAAGAAGAATTCAGATCCTCATGAAGCAGTTGGTTCAACATGAGCTGCAGAAATAAGAAACTGATGGTTTGTCTTGTGTTTTATTGTGAAAATTATCTCCATAAAGACACATCTATGCAAATCTCTGGGCACTTCGACGTTGCAATAAAAAATAAACAGTCACGTCATTGTTCTGTGGTTTATTTAAAACTTGCAGGTTCTGCAGAAGCAACAGAGGCACTACTCTTAACACTTGCAATCAGCTGCAAGGGTTTTAACTTGTAGGATTTTAGTGATGATCTTTCTTATAGAAAGATGGCAACCCTACAGTTGTTTTACATTCATGTCCCTCAGAATGTTTGTGAGCACAAGGGTTTGAGCCCGAGTGGACCATGTTTCGCGCCTCTATTGTCGAGGCAGCTTATCGGAGTTGTGGCCGCAAGGTTGTTGGTGCCTGTCGTGGTGGCAACCCTCGAACCCGGTGGTGGACACCGGCGGTGAGGGATGCTGTCAAGCTGAAGAAGGAGTCCTATTGGGCCTTTTTGGCCTGTGGGACCCCGGAAGCAGCAGATAGGTACCGGCAGTCCAAGCGGCATGCGGCTCGGGTGGTTGCTGAGGCAAAAACTCGGGCGTGGGAGGAGTTCGGAGAGGCCATGGAGAATGACTTCCGTACGGCTTCGAGGCGATTCTGGTCCACCATCCGGCGTCTCAGGGGGGGAAAGCGGTACGCGACCAACACCATTTATGGTGGGGATGGCGTGCTGTTGACCTCAACTCGGGATGTTGTGAGTCGGTGGGCGGAATACTTCGAAGACCTCCTCAATCCTACTGGCACGTCTTCCACTGAGGAAGCGGAGCCTGGGGACTTTGGATCGGACTCTCCAATCTCTGGTGCGGAGGTCGCCGAGGTGGTTAAAAAGCTCCGCGGTGGCAAGGCTCCGGGGGTGGATGAGATTCGTCCTGAGTTCCTTAGGGCTCTGGATGTTGTGGGGTTGTGTTGGCTTACGCGACTCTGCAATATCGCGTGGACATCGGGGGCAGTTCCCTTGGATTGGCAGACTGGGGTGGTGGTTCCCCTATTCAAAAAGGGGGACCGTAGGGTGTGTTCCAACTATAGAGGGATCACACTCTTAAGCCTCCCTGGTAAGGTCTATTCAGGGGTTCTGGAGAGGAGGGTCCGTCGGATAGTCGAACCTCGGATTCAGGAGGAGCAGTGTGGTTTTCGTCCTGGTCGTGGAACACTAGACCAGCTCTACACCCTCAACAGGGTCCTGGAGGGTGCGTGGGAGTTTGCCCAACCAGTTTACATGTGCTTTGTAGACTTGGAAAAGGCATTCGACCGCGTCCCTCGGGGGGTTCTGTGGCGGGTACTCCGGGAGTATGGGGTACCAGGCCCATTGATATGGGCTGTTAGGTCCCTGTACGACCGGTGTCAGAGCTTGGTCCGCATTGCCGGCAGTAAGTCAGGCTCGTTTCCGGTGAGAGTTGGACTCCGCCAAGGTTGCCCTTTGTCACCGATTCTGTTTATAACTTTTATGGACAGAATTTCTAGGCGCAGCCAAGGTGTTGAGAGGATCCGTTTTGGTGGCCTTAGAATCGCTTCTCTGTTTTTTGCAGATGATGTGGTCCTATTGGCTTCATCAGCTCGTGATCTACAGCTTTCACTGGAGCGGTTTGCAGCTGAATGCGATGCGGCCGGGATGAGGATCAGTTCCTCCAAATCCGAGGCCATGGTCTTGAGCCGGAAAAGGGTAGCGTGCCCTCTCCGGGTCGGGGAGGAGGTCCTGCCCCAAGTGGAGGAGTTTAAGTATCTCGGGATCTTGTTCACGAATGAGGGAAAACTGGAGCGTGAGATCGATAGGCGGATAGGTGCAGCGTCCGCAGTGAAGCGGGCGCTGTACCGGTCTGTCGTGGTGAAGAGAGAGCTGAGTCAAAAGGCAAAGCTCTCAATTTACCGATCGATCTACGTTCCCACCCTCATCTATGGTCATGAGCTTTGGGTTATGACCGAAAGAACAAGATCTCGGATACAAGCGGCTGAAATGAGTTTTCTCCGCAGGGTGGCTGGACTCTCCCTTAGAGATAGGGTGAGAAGCTCAGTCATCCGGGAGGGACTCGGAGTAGAGCCGCTGCTTCTCCACATCGAGAGGAGCCAGTTGAGGTGGCTCGGGCATCTGGTTAGGATGCCTCCTGGACGCCTCCCTGGTGAGGTGTTCCGGGCATGTCCCACCGGGAGGAGACCCAGAGGAAGACCCAGGATACGCTGGAGGGACTATGTTTCTCGGCTGGCCTGGGAACGCCTTGGGATTCCCCCAGAGGAGCTGCTCCAAGTGGCTGGGGAGAGGGAAGTCTGGGCCTCCCTACTTAGGCTGCTACCCCCGCGACCCGACCCCGGATAAGCGGAAGAAAATGGATGGATGGATGGGTTTGCATGTGTGAGGTAGGGCTGGGCCATATCATATCGTTCCCGGTAATACCGGTAAAAAAAGCTTGCCCGGGCAAAAAAGTTATATCATAATATGCTAATTTCATGACGTAATACGTTGGGGCGCCCCGCCCCCTTAACAACCAAGCGCTTCAAACGACCAAACCGAACTGCGCACCCCCGTCCACCAGTCTGCGTGCAATACTAGCTAGCTAAAATGCTAAAAACAAACAACGCGTGTCTCAGCTTCTCTCCCCCCTGCTCTAAGCTGCAGGTACAGACAGCTCAAATGTCTCCCCCGTCCCGCTCTGAGCTGCGTTTGCAGGCTGCATCTCTCCCTCGCTCTAAACTGTCGGTACAAACGCGCAGCTCAGCTGTCTCTTAAGTTCTACAGTCGGTCCACGGACCAAGAGGCAGGTGATCAGAGACAGATCAGTTTTTAAAAAAAAAGAATCAGAAATATGAATCATTCCTGCATGAACAGAGGAAGCTGAAACACCACAAGCTTCAGGGTCAGCTGATCACCTTGTTGCAAGTTCTGGAAGTTATAGCTCATTTAAAGACAACATATTTTTTTGTATGTTACATTTATGCTCAACAGATCTTAAAGCTGCTATCTGCGATTTCTGTATGTCCAAAACACTTAGGAAAATGTTGAACAGGGAAAAGCATTCTGCTCCCTCCCCCTCAGAGCCATATATGGCTGCTCCTCCGTGGTCTGTTGAACTTGACATCTGCTCCGCCTCCTGCTGCATTTTCTCTCGCTGACGCTGCATATTCTGTGTTTATATGTTAATAAAACGTTCTAAAAAAATTAAATAAAACCATAGAGAGCTGGTCCAGCACACCAGAAGACCAGAAAATCTGCAGGGACTCGGGCAGCAACGTAAAACCCGAGTTTAATTCTCTCGTGACAACCTGCCGTTTCCTCATTCATTTGCACTCAGCGGAGGGAGGAGGAGGAGGAGGGAGCGATCACTTGACTTTTGGCAAAAAAACAAAAAACTCCAGATAAGGGATTAAGAAGGGGAATTTAATACATTTGTGTCACATATAAAACAGTCCTGCATCGCTTTGAATGAGAACATGCGCAGATGCTCGCTGTCTGCGCACTGGGACAGGTGGGGGCGTGGGTTGGGGCGTGAGAAGCTCTGTTGAGGACAACTGGAACGCAGCTTTATTGGCTGATTAAAAACTCTTGTTTTTTTATTGGCTGGTTAACCGAGGGGCGCTCTGGTTTTTATAAATGCTTTTATTACCACCGGGAGACGCCAGAGGACTATAGTTTTTTTCAGAGATTACCTGTCAAACATCTATCTTTCATTACATAGTGGCAGAGTGAAGAAATATGTTTAAAAAATAAGTTACATACATGAGCTTTAATATTCATTTTATTTAGTTGTTTTAGGAAACTACACATGCACTTTAGTTTTTGGTGGATTTTGTTGATCTATATTTTGGGCAGACTTTTTCAATCTAAATAACAGATCATTTTAATTTTGTTATTTTTATACTTGGAGACTGAATACTTTACTAAAAAAAGTAATTTCAGTAAAATTACCCCTTGTTGTCTTTTACAATTTTATATAATACTGCAAAGCAACATGTTAAGTCAATTTTGTCAAATAAATAAATTTGAATTTTTTTTGTTATATCACAAAATTTATCGTTATCGTAATAATGCTCTGAAATATCACAATATTTTTGAGCCATATTGCCCACCCCTAGTGTGAGGACTCATGTAGGTGTTGGGGTATTCAGAGGCCCCCAGCTGAGCACATCAGTGGAAGATTCCCCAACTGTTTTTGGGGAATCCTCCGACCACAGCCTGTGCTAACGCTGTTGTAATTGTCTTTGTCTCATGTTGTCCAAAAACACAGTATGTATAAAGATGCATATTTTTCAGAAATTGGTCATACAAATGCAGCCATGTGGTTTGCTGGTTTCTTGGTTGCAAACAGTCAGAATAAAGGAATGCACATTTTTCCTTTTTTCTTCCAAATTTGAGCCACTGGCAGTCACAACCCAGTGATATACTGGCTTTGTTAGGTTATCTTATAGTTTATAAATGATTTGCAACATTTTAAAGTCCTTTTTTGTCCTTTTTGTCCGTTAACCAGGTGGGACGTTTGATTTGATGTCTCGCCGCCTGATTGTTGCCAGCAGCAGGGCGATAGCTGAACGCATCGCCGAGGCGATAACGGAGTTTCCCGTCGGCCGGGACGACGCAGAAGCTCAAAACATCTAAACACACTCGGCAGTTTTCTCGATTCCACCTTTGCCTTAAGGGTCAAAAACAATGCACTTATTGAAGAACACTTTGGGTGGGGGTGGGGGTGCTGAAGCTCGCCTTTAGTTTTACTCCGTTGCAGCTCAGCACATAGCTGTTCACAGATTCTTTTGTGTTGACCAACAGAATTGCTAAACAGTTTAGATGTACACCTTTTAACAAGATTTACATTTTAGAGCTTGCAGTTTATGCAAACATATGTACACAACTGAACACATCCAACTACTGTACTTTATAATGAAGTATTTATCAAGTCCAAATGATAAAAGGTGTGGAGTGTGATTGTGTTTTTTACATATGTATTTAAAAGATATATAGCAAATTAAATCTCCATAAATATAATTGTATCCTTGTCCTGTCTCTGTTTTTTGTTGAACTTCCAGGCCTGCAGAGACTGTTGTTATCATGCTCTGACATGGTTTTGTCATAGACACATGATAAGTACCGTAATTGGCAACTGAATTCAAGCCTGAGTTAGCATTTCTTCAGGAAATATGCTAACAGAGCAAATAACAAACTCCATGACTAAATATGTTAGTTTTGGGTTGGACTCTTGTCTGAAATATTAAAGTAAACCATTAAAATGTGCCAAGACACCCTTCATGTTGTGTTGCTTCACTCAAACATCCTTGTCCAAGCACTGATCCCTGAAGAACTCCCACTGCACTAAAACCATAGATATACGGTAAGATCTGATGTAGTATATCTCCGTATCCTTTACATATACTTATATTTCCGGATATTCCCGGAAATGGACCGCAATGATCCTTAAAAAATCCCAAGATCCCAAAATCCGGATACTTATCTTTGGCAGGCCCTTGACAAATAACAGCCACATTTATTTTGGATCTGCCGAAGATAAGTATCCAGATTTTGGGATTTTTTAAGGATCATTGCGGGCCATTTCCGGGAATATCCGAACACAGATCCTTCCGTATATCTATGGTTTTAGTGCAGTGTCCGTGACTAACTTTGGTGTATGCAGAAGATTCAATATTTACATTTACATACTGGAATCAAATAAATAGGATTTAAACCATTTTACAGCTGTTCTTGTAATCCAAACATATTCAAGCCTCTGTAGCAGAATATAGTGATCAGCTGTATCAAATGCAGCACTGAGGTCTAACAGAACCAATAGTCTTCCTGTGTGAGAACACAAAGAGCTGCGGTCTCTTCCCACGAAGGCTTCAGCTATTGTTGCTAGTGTGAAATCCTCTCCATATCCCGGCTCCTAAACCTCACAACATTTTTGCGGTGGCCTGAATCCACAATGTGATGTTGCTTTGACCTAAAAAAAGTGATAAATCCATAAAGTAAAGGCAAGAGCAAGAAAAATGTCTCTGGCGGCAAACAGGAAACAAAATAAACCAAAAAAGGGCCCTTGGATGCGGTAAAACTGGAGGAAAAAACAGCCAACGCTACTGTTGTGATTTAGTAGAGAGATAAAAGTCATTACTCCATATACAGTTCCCTGCTGCATTTCTCCTGCCCTTTCAGTCGGTGCTGCAGACCGTGCACATGCAGAGCCCGTCCCAGGCTCTGATACGCTCTATATAAAGTAAGCCCCTCTGCTCTCCATGGACCCCCCCTCTTTTCCAGCTCGGGTGTGCTGATGACTAACAAATGGGTTCAAAACACTTTACTTGAGCAAACCCAGCTTTTATGTGCTCTAGAGCTCAGCGGTGCATGTTTATACGCAGAGCTTATTGCCAGTGTCCAATCCAGTTTTACTCCAACGCTTCTGCACAAATCTTAAAGTAATAGTTCAGATCATTTGACGGGAGATTCTGTGGAAAAGTTCTGAGCTGTTGATATGCTGCACGTAGTAGACAACTTTGTGAATGAGCTCAGTTTGGAGAATAGGTTGGATTAACTCTTCATTCTGATAAGAGTTCAACTATTTCTCCAAACTTGGGTTGTACAAAGAGCTACGTATCTAAAACAGGTGATAGTAACAGTTTACAACCTTTTTTTTTTAAAACCACATTAAAAGATCTGGACATTTAATAGTTATTTGCGTCTTATTCTTAACGTTTGCTCAATATTTTTAAATTATTCAGTAGTTTCGCAGCCAGCTCAATAATCTGTAACTTTATGGCCTGATTGTTACCAAGAAGTGTCAGCCATTCCTGCTTAACACCAAACGTGCTCAAGATCTCCGAGTCAGCTTTGACAACTAGTTAGGTTTTATTTGTGTACAGTATTTTCATATTTTTCTAACTTTTTGTGTCTATATTCATGTTTTCACCACCTTTTGCCTCATTGGGTACTAATATCTGGTTGACTTGTTCAACTGCTGTTTTCCAGACAATACATTGATCAACTTTTTAATTTAGCACTTTTGTATTTGTCATATTCATCATGACTTACCAAACTAATATTTGGAGTACCGTAAATTGCTTTAATGGCTATTTTACTGTCGTTTCATATTTGGGTTTCATTGTAGAGTAGCTGTGATTTATTCCATTCAACCTTTTTTTATACAGGTTAATCCCATTGAGCCTCGGTGACTCATTTACAAGAGAGACCGGATTTTAATAAAGAGTGATGACAACAGTGGACAACAAAGACACAAGTAGTCAATCATAAAGGATGCGTATATACTGAATGAATGAACAACAGCAGACAACAACGACAACAATAGGCAATCATATAGGAAGCATACAAATTATTATTATTATTATTTTATTTTTTTACAAATGAAAATAAAATGGTATTTAAAAGGAAAAGTAGAGAAAAACAGCTAGATTATAAGGTGGTGTAGAAAGCTAAAAACAGGAACATGTCTACTTTGGTTCTTGCCAGGAACTTAACAGATGTTTGAAGCTACTTGGAGAGGTCAAGGTCAAGAGCTTCAGATCTTTTTGCAAGATTTTCCATGAAACAGGAGTGGAGTAGGAGAAGGCCCTTTTGCCTAGTTCAGTCCTCACTGACGGAACACTGGTAATGTCCTGAGAGCACATGTTGTAGCTGCACTCACGCAGAGGAGATGTATGAAGGCAGAAGACCAAGAAGTGATTTAAAGATGAAAATGTACCACTGGGAAAGTTTGTGTGAAATTAATTATGTTCAGTTAACCAGTGAATACAGGGTGCAGTGATGGTAAGGAGTTGTGAATCTTAGCGCACTGTGATAGACAGCATCTGCAGGGTGCTTGTAGGAGTGTTCATGTACATAATGTCACTGTAGTCGATGGAGGGAAGGAACGTCACAGTTCCAAGGCGTTTCCTAGTGTTCAGAGTTAGACAGGATCGGTTTCTGAAAAAGAAACCCAGTTTAACTTTCAGTTTCTTTACTAGGTTTTCCACATGAAGCTTAAAAGAGAGATGCGAGTCGACCAAGATACCCAAATATTTATAAGAATCAACAAATTCAATAGGGACACTATTCAAGGATAAAATTAGAGAAAGAACTACTGGGACCGACTTCCTGTTAGAAAAAAATCATCCGTTTCGTTTTGTCTGCATTTAGTACAAGTTTGAGATGGAACAAATCTGACTGGATTATGTCGAAAGCAGATTGCAAAAGCTGGAAAACTGAAAGTTATGCGCCATAAATCACGTTCCCTGAAGGAAGGGAACGATGTGCAACATATGACTATGGGAATTGCGCCACCGCGCGGTACACCTGAAGTAATACATTCACACCTTGAAAAGGCAGGTGAGCGTCAGCGTAATAATAATAATAATAATGAATTTAATTTATAACGCACTTTTCATTAATGAAAATCTCAAACGTTTTTCAGCGTCATCGAAGAGGCCCCACCCTCTTTGTATAAAAGAGGCTGACGCCCAGCCTTCTATCTCCAAGTGCATTTCACCAAGTTTGGGCATTGAAAGGGCAAACATATGTTGCACCTCGTTCCCTTCCTTCAGGGAACGTGAGTTATGGTGCATAACTTTCAGTTCCCTTATCAGTCAGTCCACTCAGTGCAACATATGACTATGGGAACATATTTCATTCACGCCCTGAAAATGCATGCTTGTGAGAACTTATGTCTTTATACTGCAGGCGATTTAGCTGTACTCTACTCTGTGGTAGAGAGGACAGCCTGAGTGACATCACATGCTGTGACATCCAAACTGTAGTGCTTTGCAAACATGTTTGAAGATGCCCAGTTGGCAGTAGCACATATGTCTGCCACTGGCACACCCTTGAAAAGGGCCCATGAGGCAGCCAGGCCTCGAGTGGAATGAACATGTACCCCAGAGGGCACCTACTGGCCTTTGCTACTGTACGCCCTTTTTATGGCTTCAGTCACCCAGTGTGAGAGGTGCTGTTTTGACAGGGCTTTGCCAGCAGTTGGATTGGTAAAACACACAAACAGCTGGTTCGTTTTTCTCCAGCTGACAGTTCTTTCAATGTAAGCACTCAGGGCCCTGACAGGGCAGAGTGCATTCAGCCTCCTCTGTCCTACAGTGAGGAC
>JBBPBX010013759.1:19144-31028 GCA_038048925.1 Garcialebias charrua
GGGCGGCCGTGGCGTAGTGGTAAGGGCAGTCGTCTCCCGATCGGAAAGTTGGCGGTTCGACTCCCGGGACCCGCACCATGTGTCGTTGTGTCCTTGGGCAAGACACTTAACCCTGAGTTGCTCCCGGTAGGACTGGAAAGCACCTTGCATGGTAGTCTGCCGCCACCGGTTTATGAATGTGTGTAGCATTCAATATATGTGTAGCACTTTGAGATTTTCAGTAATGAAAAGTGCGTTATAAATTGAATTAATTATTATTATTATTATTATTATTAGAACCACTAGACTGAGGAACAGCTTCTACCCTGAAGCTGTTAAGACTGCCTAACAAGGATAATCACTGTAATGCCACTTTAATTGGAGATTTGACACTTTATCCATGCTGCTGATTTCTTACCTTAAGCTGTTATATTTGTACCCATCTACTCACAATAGACTCATGTTCAGGCTGCTGTTTAAGACACCATATTATATTACAATATTTTTGTTTAGCATATTTCTTACATCTTTGTACTGTATACTGTTTCTTTTTATATATACAGGTATTTTTATATTGTTGCTGAGACCCTGAGTACACAATTTTGTTCCACCTCATGTACTACCTCATGTGATGCGAATGACAATAAAGACCCTTGAACCTTGATGCTTGTTTCTGCTTTTACAAAGCATAACGCAGGCAGAGACATACATATTGTTGTTTGCATTAACCCGTTCTGAACACGCTGTATGAGTGGAAGCCTCTTGAGGACACCAAAAAGAAAGAGATACAACTTGTAATTTTCTTTAGACATGCAGCATTGCAACATGTCTCGCAACAAACTCTCACTTTATGCAACTGTCAGACATTCAAGAGAAGCTTGATGATCCGGGAAATACAGTAGTCTTAAGTCCCTGAGGACTGATGTACCGCATGGATCTGAATGACAGAATTTAAATAATGTCACTCGCGGGCTGAAATAATCAACCATTCACTGCGAAGGATCTAAAACGATCTCTCAGCTGTTCCGTTTGAGGTTGTTGCTGCTTTTTGAAGCGGGGTTCTATTGCAAGGTTAAGAAAAATGGATATCTTACCTGTTGAAGACAGTAGCTCTTAAATCTGCTTTGAAAAACAGTTCAATTCGGACTAAATTAATGATCCAATGAATAACCAAAGCAATCTTCAAATGATCTGAACTATCTCTTTATTTATCCTTAAATAATAATAATAATAATAATATAATAAGATTTATTCTTCTTTCTGCTACCTTTCATTTTTTTATATTTTGTACGTTATCATTTATGGGATTGTCTTGTATTGTGTTTCTTTTGTAAAATAATGAACAAATTTAATAAACATAAACATTTAATTTAATAAATTTAAATATTGTATTTTTCAGACTATAAAACACACTTAAAATCCTTTAATTTTCTCAAAAAATTGACTGAGCCTTATAATCAGGTGCGCCTTATGTAATAATTCTGGTTGTGCTTACTGACCTTGAACCGATTTTATGTGATTATTATGAACGAGTTGAATAAAGTTTGACTTATCTGACTGTTATTTTTTTAACTCAATGTGCCTTATAATGTGGTGCGCCTTATAGTCTGAAAAATACGGTATGTTCATTAACATGTCAACATTTAACCCAACAATAACGATGCTAATGTGATATTTTCCTTCATGATAAATCCTACGGTTGGCTCAGGTTTCCGGACCTACCCCTTAGTTATGCTGTTATTGGCTTAGGGGGACTTTTTATTTTGCATTTTATTTCCAATGGGAAACAATAGCCTAAAATGTAACTGTCAGGGAGAATATTGTTGACAGTGACTTTGTTTGGCAAACTAAAGACGGGAAACATTTTCTTCCAAAAAGTATGTTCACATCCTAAAATCTGCCGACTTCAACTCTTATTGGTGTTTTTTTGAGAACTCATGTCAGCTGTTACAGAAACCTTAGGTGGGTGTGGCTTCCTGTGGCACCTTCACAAAAAGGATGAAGACTTCCCCCAAATTTTTCCACTCACTTTCTCAATCATAGCTGTGAAAATGTGAGAGGATGGTTGGTTCAGGTGGCTGGTGGAGGTCTGCTTTTGTGAGGGCAGGATCAGTTTTTTTCCTCTGGCTGCTGAGGGGAAAATGCCTCTGAGGGCGGTTCTGGTACTTTTCCTACCTGGTCATGCCAGCTTCCTATAAATTGGATCTTCTCAACAATGGGGCAAATATAAGTTGTGGACTTGAGAAAGAAAGGGCTACTAGAACCTGAAGTACCTGGCAGCTTTAACTCCTCGAGGTAAGGATTTCTTTCACTGACTAGCTACAGGTGTGTGATAAAACAAGATGCTCTGCTTGGGTCAGCAGGTTCAGGTGTGTTGTCTTAGTAACACAGCTTGCTTTCTAAAGGAACACATATTATCATTACTGAATGTCTTTAGTCATCGGATCGTTTTTCTAACATAATTTATAGGTATTTTTATGCACAGCATGTGCTCTGCCCTTTAAAAACCAGCCATGTTGCCCTTATATTTATAATCTACATGTAGTTATTTGAGCAAAGTGAGATTGCAAAACTAAAGTGAGTCATAATTAATTACAGAAATGTTAAGAACCTTCCATGGCAAAACAAATAATATTAATAAAAACAGAAAATCTATGTTTAGCATTTCCTCAACTCTGCTGTGATGATGCAAACACTGGAGGGAAAGAAGAGGGAATATGTGCCCAGAGTTTTGTCTTTCAGGTTATTTACAGCTCCTGCCAGACACTACACTTGAAAAAAGTAGCCAAAGCAGATGTTTGGTTGACCTACATAGAAATATGTTTGCAGAACATGAAACTTGTTGGGTTTAGATTAGTTATTTTGCTTTTTTTGTTTGACTCAACGTAAGTTAAACTGAAGTTTAAGTACCGGTAAATGCATTTAGGTGAACTTTTAGTAATAAATCATTATCTTAATTTTTAATGCTGCTGGTTTTCAATTGAACTGGTTAATATATATATATATTTTTTTTACAGATTTAATATCAGTAATTTTGTTTGATTGGATTCCCTGTATTCAGCATGGCAGGTACACAAATGACATTGTCCAACTCGTAAAAAAATAAAATAAAATAAACGATATTTCTTGGGTGGGGATTGATTTACAAAGAAAAATTGTTGTGGCTCACTCAGCAAAAATAAATAAACTGCTCTAATAAAGAATAACTGAATCAACTTTAAAAGACTGTTAATAGCATTAAAATTCAGCAGCACAGGTGCTTCATTTACAAATAAATATAGGATTTTTATGGGTTTTTTTCTTTTGCAAAAGGCAGATCTTATAAAGAAACATGAAAATAACTAATTTTTTTTAAACGTTATATACTGTAACTACCTCTAACAGGAAAAATACAGAGAAAGGACACACAATGTATTGCAATCCTGGTTTGTGGGAACGATTTAGAACAACGTTGAAGGAAGTCCTGTAGGTGCCGTATTTTCCGCCATACACGTCGCACCGCCGTACACGTCGCATCAGTCCAATTATGTCCAATAAAGTGGAAAAATCCATAAACATGTCGCACCGCCGTATACGTCGCATCTATTATGCGTCACCGCTGACGCGTCGCTTGTTACGCGTCACCGCTGACAACTCGGAAATGTGGGCCGGTGTTTTGCCAAAAATTGATTGGCTGCCAAATGGCCACAGGAGCGTGCACGGAAGGACTTTAACAATATTAAAACTTAAAAACAATTATTTGTTTGCTGAAAATTATAGCAAAGATGTGTCTGAGCTGAACTTTTCCTTAATAAATGAACGTAATGTTCAAATCAGCTGAATTTAAAAAAGAGTTTCACTGTCTCAAGCGTGCACCCGCATCTAGTGGAAACGCTGCATTTCTTTAAAATTTAACAAGATAAACACCTTAAAATATATTTGTTTGCTGACATTATAGCAAAAGTGTGTCTGAGCTGAACTTTTCCTTAATAAATGAATGTGATATTCAAATCAGCTGGATTTAAATAGTTTTGCAACATCGGATCTGCAAAACGTGCACACGCAGCGAGCAGAAACGCTGCATCTCTTTAAAATTTAACAAGATAAACACCTTAAAAATATATTTGTTTGCTGACATTATAGCAAAAGTGTGTCTGAGCTGAACTTTTCTTAAGAAATGCACTTTGACGGTGAAAACGGCTTTAAAATTACTACACGCTCACCCGCCCATAATGATGGCAGAAACACCTATTCATTTATTTATTTTTATTCAAACTCGTTGAATTCTTCATCCTCTGTGTCGCTGGTGAAGAGTTCTGCCAACTCCTGAAGTAACAGGTGTTGATGCAGCTCAGAGCACTGCCTCCTCTTCCTCCTCCACGTCCAGCAAACATCCTGCCTTCCTGAACCCCGACGGATGGATTCCTTACTGACTGAGGTCCACGCTTTATCCATCCATCCGAGGACATGCTGTAATGTCGCGTGGCACATCCGTCCTGTAGCCGTGAAGCTGTTGCTCTACGTCCACCATCCACTCCTCCCAAAGGCGCAGAGCTGCTTTGAAGCTTGGTCAAGCCTCCCAGGATGATGGCAGGAATGGAGTTAAACACTTTATTTTTTTTCTTTAAATTGCAGCATGATGTGCGCGCACACGCTGTCCATCCAGCAAGACTCCTTTTTGCTCTAAAATATCCGTACACACATACAGGTACACCGGTAGTTGTCAAAAGCCTAGAGGGCCCTTTACGGCCCTTTAAAGTGGTACTGCTCCATTTTTTCCGTCAGAATGAATGGAAATGGTCATATCTCAGCCAAAAATTGGTCTAAAAATATGGGGGAAAATACATAAATATGTTGCTTGGCCGTATAAGTCGCAGGACGTGCTAATTAGGAAAAAAACTGACTTATATGCTGAAAATACGGTAACTCATTCATTTCAGCTGTAATAGAAGTGTGCTATTCATGCAGGTTTGAGCTAATGCTGTCATAATGTTTTGTTGGCCTCAGAGCCTGCGCCTCTATTAAACCTTTTACAGGCATATTTGAGTACATTTAAATTTTGGCCATTGTGATGTATGTCTTATTAATAACCTAATGTTGTAATTGTACAGCTTTATATTTTACAGACTTCTAACCAGCCCATCAACAGAGATAAAATGGAGAATCACACTGAAGCCTCGTGGCAGATGGAGTATGACTTCGCCGTTGAAGTGGCAAGAAAGGCAGGAGAGGTGCAACTTTTCTGCTTTATTTTATAAACTAGGTGGACTAACTCCAATTCATGATTCTCAAAACACGAGCAATTCCTTAATTTAGCTCTATAGGTTTAAGACTATTGGCGTGACCTTGTTGAAATAATGTATTTCCAAACAGGAAATTCGAAAAGCGAGCGAGAGTGAAATCAAAATCATGACGAAGAGCTCCACTGTGGACCTTGTCACAAAGACTGATGAGAGAGTGGAGAACATCATTATTGGGTCTCTAAAGCAGAAGTTTGGAGAGGACGCACACTGGTGAGCCATGCAAACCAACACACCGATGAACGTTGCCATGTTTGCCCCATCAGAACCTGATATTCCTCCGTTTTCTTTGCCTTCTTTGTACTGCAGCTTTATTGGGGAGGAGTCCGTCGCCAAGGGGGAGCCATGTATCCTGACAAACAAGCCTACGTGGATCATAGACCCAGTTGATGGCACCACTAACTTTGTACATGGGTAAGATGTTTGACGGTCTCTGTTTGACACACTCATTTTAGTGCAAATCAAAACTTCTTTGAGACAAACCTATCATCATCAACAAATGTTCAATAATAAATTAAATTTATGGATTTTTTTTTCTCCTCAGATTCCCATTTGTGGCTGTGTCTATTGCCTTTGCTGTCGATAAACAGGTAGGTTGAATCACACCATTGTTTTCATGACTATGACTCCTTAATGAATTGTATCTCTATTATAGCTGGAGTTTGGCGTGGTGTACAGCTGCTTGGAGGACAAGATGTATAAAGCAAGTAAAGGAAAGGGGGCTTTCTGTAATGATGAACCAATACAAGTATCGGATGTGAAAGGTACAAGCACTATGGATATTTTATATTACCTTCACATCTTTATAGTCAACACCCGCTAATGGCTTGGAACAATAATCCTTTTGGCTTGCTGTCATCGTAGACATCCACAGATCCATCATCATTTCTGAGCATGGAACTGACAGAAGTCCAGACAAAGTGAACAAAATCTTCTCCACCATGCAGAAGATCCTCTGCATCCCAGTGCATGGGTACGTAATGCTCGTTACTGCACCTTAAATCCAAAAAGTTCTGCACCAATGAGTTTAAGACCATCTTTTACCATTTATGTGCTTTAATAATGGGACGACAGGGTTGAGTTTGACTCACTTTATTCATTCTAATGACAATCAAACCACATTGCGAAATATCAAGTAGGTATAATAGACAGACCCTTTCCAAAAAATTAGAATAGCATGGAAAAGTTTTTTAACTTCCATAATTCCATTCAAAAAGTTCATCTTTGATAGATGATCGATTCAGGGCCCATAATTATTTTTACATAATTTGGGCTTCCAGCTCATGAAACCCACGAAAACAGGATTTAAAAATTTTAGAATACTGGGGAGAAATCAGGCCAACTTTTGCAGGGCATGAATGTTTTAAACTGAGTGTGACACACTAATCATCTACTAAACTCAAATCACCTGCACGGGTTTCCCCAGGTGTCATTAAATTGCTTCAGTTTGGTTCTATTGTCTCAGTTTGGTTCAATATGGGGAAGACCGCAGACGTAATAACTGAACTGAAGACCATCATTGATACCCTCCATAGGATGAGTAAGCCACAAAAGTTAATAGCTAAGGAGGCTGGCTGTTCACAGAGTGCTGTGTCCAAGCATGTCAATGGAAAGTCTAGTGGAAAGGCAAAATGTGGCAGCAGAAGATGCACCAGCAACAGAGATGACCGTGGGCTTTAGAGGATTATCAAACAGAGAAGATCCCAGAATCTGGCAGAGAACCAGAGAAAGTGGAATGAGGCGAGAGTCACAGCTTCAAAAGCCACCATATTCAGACACATCCGGGAGATGGGCTACAACTGCCAGGTTCCTCTGTCCTATTTTCTGATGAAAGTAAAGTGTGCCTTTCATTCAGAAATCAAGATCCAAGTGTTTGGAGGAAGAAGGGTGAGGAACAGAGTCCATACTGCTTGAGGTCCAGTGTGAAATATCCACAGTCGGTCATGACTTGGGGTGCAATGTCCGATGCAGGTGTTGATAAACTCTGCTTTCTTAAATCCAAGGTCACTGCAACAGTCTACCAGAATGTTTTAGAGGCCTTCATGATTCCTTCTGCTGAGAATTGGTATGGAGATGGAGATTTCATCTTCCAGCAGGACTTGGCCCCTGCCCATGCCGCCAGAAGCACCAAAACCTCGTTTGATGCCCATGCCATCACAGTACAGTACTTGTCTGGCCAGCCAATTCGCCGGACCTAAACACCATTGAGAATCTATGGAGTATTCTCAAGAGAAAAATGAGGGGCACCAGACCCAACAACAAAGAAGAGCTGACGGCAAGCATCAAGGAAGTTTGGGCTTCCATAACTCCAGGCAATGCCACAGGCTGATTGCCTCAATGCCACGTCGCATCGGGGCATTTATCAAGGCAAAGGGATTCCCAACTATGTAGTGAAGATTGACATCGTTTTGAAAGTACCATATTTTGATTGATTTGTTGTGACAAATTTGGCTTACCCATCTTATGGAGGGTATCAATGATGGTCTTCTGGCCAGTTAACAGAAAATTGTTGGCCAGATTATAAATCCTAACATAAAGTAGGGTACTCTGCAATTTTGCCATTTTCTGAAAATTCACAGCTTTTACTTGTAGCCTCACTGTGGGCCTGCTGCATCTTAAAACCTGAACTTTCCTATTGTTAGATGCCAAAGCCAACTTCAAAGAAACCCCAGCAAGTGTTTGAATTTAGCTACTGTATATCATACATCCCCATGCATTTCTTGATTAGTTTTGACGATTCTTTATCTTTTTTTTTCTCAAGTGGTTAATAGCTAATGAGAGCTATTAGAATAAGTTACCGGTAGCTGTTTACGGCAGTTTGCAGCTGCTATCTTGAAATGTAGTACACTTTTGGTGCAATTGGCAAAATCTGATTTCAGAATACTGTAAAAACAATTGGGAAACAGCCATTCTGTAAGAATGTAGTGGCTGTAAATAATCAAAATAAAGCTGAAAAAAAAAAAAAACAAGTGGTAGAAACGGACAGAAAGGAACATGTTTTTTCTTGGGAATAGAACATTTTCTGTGATGTGAATTTTTTTTTATCAGTCATTCTGCAGGTTTGTTTCTTTAGACATAACATGCGACTCACGGCAACACTGAATTATTTCATATTATTGTGTGAATGTTTATGAAGCAGTCACACTTTTGTGATCCATTCGTCTTCCGTACATTTTTTTTTGCATCTTTCTCGTTCCACAGTTTTTGTGCTATTTTAACAATTCATATAAAACATTCAGCTCATTCGGCAGAAGGGTGTTATGACTTTTGGGACTGGTGCAACTTTAGTTTTTTCCTCATAGAAAATGAATTGAGCTCATTTTACAGCCTTCAAACCTTTAGATCTGTTTACAACCTCTTACTGCTCCTTTCACATTTTGTTCTGCTTCAGCTTCTTTCAGCTTCTTTGTACAAAGTTAAACAACATTTCAGCTACTTTCAGCTTTTCTGTGATTCTTTAAAAAAAAAATTCTGCTAACTGCAACATTTTTGTGCTTCTTCTAACTTTCATTCTGCTAATTCCAGCTTGTTATGCTCCTTTCAGTTTATTTACGCAAGTTTCAACCTTTTCTGATATTTCAGCTACTATTTAGCTGTTTTATGATAATTTGAGCTTTTTCAGCCAATTACACATTTTTTAAAATCATTTAAACTTTTTTCAGCCTAATTCGGCAAAAATGTGCTCTCTCCTCTTCCTTCTGATAATTTCAGCTTCTTTTGATTTTTTTAGCTACTAGTCAGCTGATTTCATTTTGCACATTTCTGTGTTTTTTCAGAAAATATCCACTATTTTGTGCTCATTTTAGCATTTTTAGCTAATTTCAACCGTTTTCAGATACATTCAAGTTTTTCGTGGCAATCTCTGCTACTTTCTGCCTTATTAACTTCTCTGCTCATTTAAGCTTGTTATGCTCCTTTCAAGTTATTTTTGCTACTTTCAGCATTTTCTGCTATTTCAGCTTCTATTTAGCTGTTTTATGCTTGTTTACTATTTTTCAGCTAATTCCACATTTTTGGGCTAATTTTAGCTCTGTCCGTTTCCGTATGGTAGTTCAAGCTTCTTTATGCCTTTCAGCAACTTTTCAGGCATATTTTTTGCTAAATTCAGCTTTTTTAACCGCATTTCATCATTTTTATGCTAATTTCTGCTTATGCAGCAAACATGTTCTTTCTGCTTTCTTCTACTAACTTAGGCTTGTTCTTCCCTTTCAGCTATATTTCAGCATGTTTGTTTTTAGCTAATTTCAGCTGTTTTTCAGCAAGTTCTTCTACAATAAGCCTTCACACAGCATTTTCTTGTATTCATTCTCCCCTGACTGCTCGGTCCTGCTAGGCTCCGCGGGTCAGGAACAGCTGCCACCAACATGTGTCTGGTGGCGACTGGCGCTGTTGAAGCCTTCTTTGAGATCGGCATCCACTGCTGGGACATTGCTGCTGGAGCAGTCATAGTTCAAGAAGCTGGAGGGAGACTTCTGGATCTTGATGGTGTGTATGCTCTGCGGAGAACCTTTTTGTTAACACTTCCAGTGCGACACCTCTTAACAAAGACTTTGTTTTTATCATTTTAGGGGGGCAGTTCGATTTGATGTCTCGGAGGATGGTCTCGGCAAACAATGAGGTTATTGCGAAACGGATCCTCAAGGAAATTGACGTCTTCCCAGCGACAAGAGACGACGCTCCAATTCAAAGGCAATGAGGGACTCTCTGAAAGATCCACATACAATGGGAAAACAAGTTTATTTATTTATATATATTGCATAAATTAAGTTACTGTGAGTAATCGTCCTTGATTGCCTGCGTTTGAAAGCTTGATGTGATTCATTTGGAGCACATTTTGTCCATTCATATCATTTCAGTGTTCGTTTGAAGCTTTTATTCAATTTGATTGCCCCCATTGTGATCTGCATGTCAAACCTTTTGATTAAAGTGGGAAACGGCTGCAATTTTGTCCTCAGCAATTTTATATTTTTTGCATATACAGTATGCCCCCACATTTGTAAAGTATTTGGCTGACCACATCAGCATCCGTTGTCAAAATAAAAGCTTTAATCAAATTTCACGTCTCCCATTTTTGTTCTTGATTAACCTTAACCTTCAACACCAAAATATATTACAGGGTGCCTTTTCAAAGCTAAAGTGGCATTTTGATTAGATTTAAAATCAGTTCATTATTTCTTTCCTTGACAATATTCAAACAGCTTCTGAATACACACCACTAGAGGTCAATAATGCATCAGCAATAAGTTTCTTAAAGAAGCTCATAATTTACTTGCAGAGGTTATTTTAAGCTTTTAAAGCTGCACAGTTGCATGCTTTATTGTAATCACAATGCTCTCGCTGCAAACACCTTTCCTAACCTAAGAGACAAGTGCGGACTAGTACGAAAGACATCAAATTACTTTTAATATCTGTTAAGTTTTGCATTTCTCCTGATGACTCCTAAAGGAGCAATTGTTCTGACCACGTGAGGTGAGGGTGACAGCTAAGAGCAAAAACACAAGATGTTGAGCAAAGCAGCAAGACCAACAGTAAGGAGCAACAGCAACAACAAAAACAGCAGGTGGTTAGGTGAAGGAGTACCGGAGCAACAAGCTCATGAGCATAAAAGTTGCACATTAAGCCCAAATATATGTATTTGAATTTAACAGGACCAGATAGTGAAAATGTGTCTTGGAGGGCAATAAAATAAAAACCACATTAGTCAGAGAAGGTATTTATAAAACTTCAGCAAATTTACCATACATGGAAACATGGGAGAAATAGCCATAAGCCCGGATAACTGATGTCACAACTGGTGATGTCATTAATAATGAATGACTATTTGACAGAACACTTCTTCAAAATTGACCAAAATATCCCTTTAAGATTGGAGACTTAAATGCATAAGTGAGGCAAAAAAGAAGAAAAAGATGTGCAGTTTCATTTGGATGATAAAATTAAGTTTGCTCCTTAGAATGAAATGATTGCAACTGATAAAGAAAAACAACAACCAATGATTTCTAATTTAGTGTGTTGTAGCTGTAAGCAATTACACAGACATAAAAAAGTTGACTGCTATTCATCATAAACTCCTCTGTCTCTATTGGGTGTATAGAAAGTTAATTAGTTATCGACTATGACATAATTGTGCATTTGTCAATAAGCACAACTTGTCCCAGGAATAAAATAAATACGTGATTCACAATATCTCCCTCAACATCTGCTGTTGAAAACTTGGAGACACAGCCAGTAAATCAAAGTTTGTTATTTGAGGTGAGAAAAACAATATGTAAATTGCATATCTTACAAAAATGCATTGTGAGTCAGAATCAGAGAGTAAGAGATTCTTTATTGTCATTTGCACCGCATGTGGTACATGTGATGAAATGAGATTATGTACACAGGATCCCAGTTACATCCAACAATAAAATGTAAAAGAAGAACAGTGATAAGATCTAAGATATGAACTAAGAAAAACAACTAAAAATAAACTAGGCACTAATAGCATGTGAATGCTTATTGCTGAAGAACTTGCTGAAAAGCAGCAGAAATTAACTGCAAAACATGTTGAAATGTAGCAGGAATGGAAGAACAAGCCTAAATTAGCAGAATAAAGCAGAAAGAAAACCTATTTGCTGAAATAGGTT
>JBBPBX010013759.1:41332-51889 GCA_038048925.1 Garcialebias charrua
TCAGCACGGTCGACTGGATGATGTAATGTATATTAAATGATGCGGTAGATTTTTCTAAAGTTGTGTTGAAAGGCTATGAACAATTAACATCTTACCTGTTGTAGATGGCTCCTTGAACAATCTCAGTTAGGAAAAAATAGACTATTTCTAACTGAACTGATGAGTTAACATTATCATAAACTTTGAATTACAGCGTTATTTAAATGGAATTATATGTTTTGTTGTGTGCTTTGCAACAGAGAGCAGTAGTGATGGCAGCTAGCTGAAGCACTTCTGGTGCAGCCTAGCCTAGCCTAATAGATCTTTTTAATTAGCTTAAATAAACTGCAACGAATATCGCGTGGACATCAGGGGCAGTTCCCCTGGATTGGCAGACTGGGGTGGTGGTTCCCCTATTCAAAAAGGGGGACCGTAGGGTGTGTTCCAACTATAGGGGGATCACACTCTTAAGCCTCCCTGGTAAGGTCTATTCAGGGGTTCTGGAGAGGAGGGTCCGTCGGATAGTCGAACCTCGGATTCAGGAGGAGCAGTGTGGTTTTCGTCCTGGTCGTGGAACACTGGACCAGCTCTACACCCTCAGCAGGGTCCTGGAGGGTACATGGAACTTTGACCAGTTTACATGTGATTTGTGGACTTGGAGAAGGCATTCAACTGCGTCCCTCTGGGAACCCTGTGGGTACTCCGGGAGTATGGGGTACCAGGCCCTTTGATACAGGCTGTTGTACGACCGGTGTCAGAGCTTGGTCCGCATTGCCGGCAGTAAGTCAGGCTCGTTTCCAGTGAGAGTTGGACTTTGTCACCGATTCTGTTCATAACTTTTATGGACAGAATTTCTAGGCACAGCTAAGGTGTTGAGGGATCTGTTTTGGTGGCCTTAGAATCACTTCTCTGTTTTTTGCAGATGATGTGGTCCTATTGGCTTCATCAGGTCGTGATCTACAGCTTTCGCTGGAGCGGTTTGCAGCCGAGTGTGATGCGGCCGGGATGAGGATCAGTTCCTCCAAATCCGAGGCCATGGTCTTGAGCCGGAAAAGGGTAGCATGCCCTCTCCGGGTCGGGGAGGAGGTCCTGCCCCAAGTGGAGGAGTTTAAGTATCTCGGGGTCTTGTTCACGAATGAGGGAAAACTGGAGCGTGAGATCGATAGGCGGATAGGTGCAGCGTCCGCAGTGAAGCGGGCGCTGTACCGGTCTGTCGTGGTGAAGAGAGAGCTGAGTCAAAAGGCAAAGCTCTCAATTTACCGATCGATCTACGTTCCCACCCTCATCTATGGTCATGAGCTTTGGGTTGTGACCGAAAGAACGAGATCTCGGATACAAGCGGCTGAAATGAGTTTTCTCCGCAGGGTGTCTGGACTCTCCCTTAGAGATAGGGTGAGAAGCTCAGTCATCCGGGAGGGACTCGGAGTAGAGCCGCTGCTTCTCCACATCGAGAGGAGCCAGTTGAGGTGGCTCGGGCATCTGGTTAGGATGCCTCCTGGACGCCTCCCTGGTGAGGTGTTCCGGGCATGTCCCACCGGGAGGAGACCCAGAGGAAGACCCAGGACACGCTGGAGGGACTATGTTTCTCGGCTGGCCTGGGAACGCCTTGGGATTCCCCCAGAGGAGCTGCTCCAAGTGGCTGGGGAGAGGGAAGTCTGGGCCTCCCTACTTGGGCTACTTGACCTGACCCCGGATAAGTGGAAGAAAATGGATGGAAATATTTTAGGATTAAAGTTGTTTTAAGATGACAGCAAACCACAATGGTCTTGCCCTTGTCAGACTAGCAATTAGCTTGCAAGTCCTGTGAGAATAAACCATTAATTCTCTAAATCAAGGCTTATCCAAAAGTTAAAAATACTTCCACAACAGGTAAGATATTACTTGTTAATAGCCCTTTAACAAAGTCCCACTTCTTAAGAGATTGGAGTTCATTTGTAGGAGAGAAACTGGATGTGAACCCACGACCTCCCAGTTGATGTTCAGATGCAAGAACTAAAAAGCACAACAGAATTATTGCATTGTGTTGATAATTTAGTCATTTTTTGTAAGTTTCAGACACGCCCTTCAGGAAAAACCAAACAGCAAATAAAAATTTGGATCTTATTAATAAAAAAGTGCAATAATCACTGTGACTTGGACTGCGCGAGAGGAGCATTTTGACTCGAGGAAGCGCTCTCTCCTTCACCTTCATTTGCCTTCACCTCAGGTGATGCGACACCTTTGCCTAAACACTTTACATAACCCAGCTGTGCCACTCCTTCACTCAACAATTTGACTTTCCAGCAAACATGAACCAAGCCACGTGCGACGCCAAGGAGAGAGAAAAGTGCAGGTTTATCAACTTCTAGAAACTCGTCTTTTCTCTGCACTTGGTCTGAGCAAACATGGGGCGTGTTGGGAGGAAGGAGTAATCCAGGAGGGGTGAAGTGAGGATGACCAAGCATTTCCTACAAGAGAGGTACAAGAGAGGTGAGCTGTTCCCTCTCGTCACATCCGTTCAGCACATTAATTAGCTGCTGGCAGTGACATAAGAGCCCAGTAAGCAGCTCTGGCATGGGAGGGGGCGCAGGGTGGTGGGGGACTCCTTGTTCCTCAGCATATGGGGCCACTTTAATCAGCCGCCTCTACCAGACAAGTCTGGATTACAACAAGCTCCAAAACAAACTGTTAGCACCTATAAGTCTTTACAGGACAGACGGGAATAAAACTACTGTATGAATGAAAGGACCGTTACCNTTCAGACACGCCCTTCAGGAAAAACCAAACAGCAAATAAAAATTTGGATCTTATTAATAAAAAAGTGCAATAATCACTGTGACTTGGACTGCGCGAGAGGAGCATTTTGACTCGAGGAAGCGCTCTCTCCTTCACCTTCATTTGCCTTCACCTCAGGTGATGCGACACCTTTGCCTAAACACTTTACATAACCCAGCTGTGCCACTCCTTCACTCAACAATTTGACTTTCCAGCAAACATGAACCAAGCCACGTGCGACGCCAAGGAGAGAGAAAAGTGCAGGTTTATCAACTTCTAGAAACTCGTCTTTTCTCTGCACTTGGTCTGAGCAAACATGGGGCGTGTTGGGAGGAAGGAGTAATCCAGGAGGGGTGAAGTGAGGATGACCAAGCATTTCCTACAAGAGAGGTGAGCTGTTCCCTCTCGTCACATCCGTTCAGCACATTAATTAGCTGCTGGCAGTGACATAAGAGCCCAGTAAGCAGCTCTGGCATGGGAGGGGGCGCAGGGTGGTGGGGGACTCCTTGTTCCTCAGCATATGGGGCCACTTTAATCAGCCGCCTCTACCAGACAAGTCTGGATTACAACAAGCTCCAAAACAAACTGTTAGCACCTATAAGTCTTTACAGGACAGACGGGAATAAAACTACTGTATGAATGAAAGGACCGTTACCATGGAAACTGAAAACCGGAGCTTATCGGTGCTTTTCTGGGGGTGCGAGCAGTGATGTTTTCTCGTTAGCCAGAGGTCACGACCTGACATCCATTAGAGGCTCTGCGTAATCCCAGGACCCTGATTCAGATCCAGTAATCATCGAGCAGACCCCCCACTGGTGCTGCTCCCCTGCATCCTGCGAACCCCCAACCCCCTCCGGTTTACGTCGGGGGGACCTACATCTCCTTCCACCAGACCTTCTCATAATCCTCTTAGCCCCTGGCTTTGGATGAAAAAAACCTGGTTGACCAAAAAAATAAAAATCCATCTCTTTGTCTTTTTGTTTCACTCATCATGAACTTTCAGTCTGAAACATTTCTCTCAGCGATAAAAGCCAGATTAAAAGAATATTCATGAAAAAAACACATTTTTCTAACAACATTACATGTTGGGCAACTAATGCATATACAGTAAAGACCCTAAAGAGGTGAAATCCAGCTATAAGCCAAACCTTATGACTTCCATCTACAAGAGATTTGCTTCAACTTTTGCACAGAATGTTTAGTAAACAATATCAAAGGTCATTTTATTGTGAAGCAGCTGGAATACAAACTGTGAATAAACCTGCTGAACACAATGAATAAGGCTGATGCTGCCATATGTCAAAAATGGGTACAGTGTGTACAAAAATCTAACGTTTTGACCTCTACGTTGTAAAAGACCCTGGTCACAGCAGATATTTCAGTTTTGTCAAGAAAAACGGTTTCATTAGGTGTCTCGGTCCGCCATGACAGCGAGCAGGACGTTCAGCTTCAACTCGAGGAGTGAACGACTCCTGTGTTTCTAAAAGTCTGCAATGTAGAAGGGCAATTTGTCCTAAAAGGAACATGAATGTCTGCAGAAAATGTCACGGTAATTCATCCGCAAGCTGTCGAGACATTTCAGTCAAAACAACCTCGTGCTGTCACTGGAGGGAAAAAGTGTGCGGGTCACAAAAAAATAAACTGGCTGTAAGCTGCTGAACGCCACTGTGTTGAACATGTCAACAAAATAAATTCACTTCTTTCAAAAACTTTAAGCGTAGTTCACATTCCAAGGAAAATCTACTGTTGCTGTTGTCATCATTCTTTGTTTGTAGACAGGTCTCTTTTGTAAATGAGTCCTCGAGGCTCAGTGGGATTACATGGTAACCTGTCTAAATAAAGGTTGAATGAATGAATGAACATTTCATATACTGTATAGGTAGTCCTCGACTTACGACGTTTCGCGGTTACGAACGCCCTCCCATTGAAAAGCTATGCTTTGAGTTACACGGTTTATGCGCCTTTACACCAAAAAATACGGTACCGAAACTCAGCAGAGGTGGAAATTTACAGGAGGGAGGGGGGAGAGTGTACCTTAGCAGCCACGGGCGGAGGATTACAGCTGAAAATTACAGGAGACCTCATTGTTTACAATCAGACCAGAGGCAGAGGAGTTTAGGAGGGGCTAACATGCTAACATACCTTACTGTAAAACTCTGGACCGCGTGTGGAAAATTACAGGAGACCTTTGTTTGGACCGGAGGTTGAGGCAGAGAGGCTACAGCTGAGCAACGAGCTAACATGCTAACAGGCGGAGGAAGGCTCCACCAGCATTCCAGTAGGTTATTAACTCTTTTTTTCCTTCATTATGGCTCCGAATGTATGTTTTTTTATAATTATGTAGGGTAATGTGTTACGATAGGCTAAGTGCTTGGTAAAATACAGTACTGTATGTATGAGGTGCAGTTTGGACGTATTTTCCGACTTACTACGATTTTTGAGTTATGACGGCGCGTAGGAACGGAACTCGTTCGTAAGTCGAGGACTACCTGTACTGTAAATCTTTTTTTTTTGTTGCTTTAAATATCTTATTTTGTGAAAAGTAGCTGTATTTTTACATTTTATCTGTTTTGTTGTCTCAACGATTATACTTATGCAAGAATGCAGGAACCGTGGGTGCTGAGGGTGCTGCAGCACCCACTTGTGCTGGAGCATTTCCAACAAGACTTGTATTTCCAAACAAGAAATAGCAAATGTCAAAAATAAAGAAATAAATAAATAATGAATAAATGAGTGCATAAACTAAAACATATCCACTTGCGTTGCATACGTTTATAATCCAATTATTACAATATTGATTGGCTCAGTTGGCAGAGCTGCTGCCTCTCATCGAGAAAGTCGCAAGTTCAAATCCTGGTCGGGGACTCTTCTGGTGGAGTTTGCATGTTCTCTCTGTGCATGTGTGGGTTTTCTCCAGGTACTCCAGTTTCCTCCCACGGCCAAAAACATGCATGTTAGGCTGACTGGTAACTCTAAATTTATGGGGTCCCATTTGTAGTTAAACAGTCAAAAATTAACAGCAATATTTTGGTTTATTTAGCCTTTTATAAGGAAAAACTTTTTTTTTCAAAGTTATATTTTCACCATGTTATTCATAGATTTATATATGTCATAGTTCCAAACTAAATATTTAAATTACAAGCTCACAGTTGGCAAGTTAAATATTTAGCTCCACACTAAACATTTATTTTATAAACTAGTCCAAGCTAAATGTTTAAGTTACAAACTTAATATTTAGATTGCAAGCTAAATATTTAGCTAGCAAGTTAAATATTTTTGTCCAACCTAAATATTTAGTTAGCAAATTAAATATTTATTTTGGAAATTAAATATTTATTTTGAAAATAAATATTTAGGTCCGAGCTAAATATTTACTTAGAAAATTAAATATTTAGTTTAGGAATTAAATGTTTAGCATAGAAAATAAAAGTTTAGTTGGGAAATTAAATATTTAGCTTGGGCAATATATATTTAGTTTGGAAATCAAATGTTTAGCTTTGAAAATAAATATTTAGCTTGGAAATTGTCATGATCCACATTCACGTTCATCTGGTTTTAGTTCAATGTTTATTTTCATAGTAAAGTGTGTTCTGATCAGTCTTCTTCCTGCCTTCATGTGCTACAGCAGCCTTCTTCCTGCCTTCCTGTGCTGCAGCTAATTAACCTAGATTTCATCCACCTGTTGCAGCCAGTATATAAGTCCCAGCCTCACTCTCAGTCTCTGCCAGATTTATGAAAAGGTTATCCTGAGTAGTTATCCAGCATTCATGTCTAGTCTTGCTCTCCTCGTCTCGATTCTGGTTCTGTTTCATGGCTTAAAGATTCCTGCCTGCTCCCTTCTTGGATACTCCTCTGCCTCAGCTCTTCTGGTTCTGACCTCGGACCTCACCTCTGGATTCTGCCTTGTGTTTTTGCCCCTGAACGGATCTCTCCACCCATCTGCCTCCTGGAAACTGACCCACGCCTGTGTACCCCAACCAAGTAAGACGCCTGCTCCTCTTAACCTGTTTCTCTCTTCTGAATTATTGTGCATGACCTTGGATTGGAACTCGGATAACCCATGGACTAAAAAGTCCATCTGGATCAAGCATCACAAACACAAAAGTGATCGTGGACTACATCTAAGACGCTCAACGTCTAACTGGAAGTCAACCCGGAATAAACAAACTCTGAGAAGGTTAGTTGACTCATTCAAAGTCAAAGCCTCACCTCTGTTCACCCCAGTTGCTAACCTTCTCCTCTCCTGTTTAGAGCTCCTGTTTCCGGTGACCTGTGAAACCCGATCCAGCCTTCTATTTCATAATAAACATTTTAAAACTTCTCAGTGTGTTGGCAATTTAGTGAAACTCAAACCCTCAATCATTACAGTAAATCTGGCCACAAAGAGTTTCACGCCTAACACTGAAGAAGTTTCTGGGCAATATTTAAAGCAAACTAGACAATCCTGTTTTGATAACATTTCTTCATCACAGTGTTCAATCATGACTCAAAAGGAACCCAAGTTAACACCTCCTGAGTTGTTTAATGGTGATCCTGACCAATGCCGACCCTTCATCACACAATGTGAAATTCATTTCCAGTTACAGCCTTCATGTTTTTCTACTGAGAGGTCTAAGGTGGCATACATGATCTCCCTCCTCTCCGGCAAAGCCAAGAGGTGGGGAACTACTGAATGGCAACGAGACTCACCGAGTTGCTATGTGTTTCAGACCTTTTCCAAAGAACTATGCAGAGTCTTTGATCCAGTACTACCCGAGCGAGAGGCTGCCAGGCGCCTCTTCACCATCTCACAAGGTAAACGGAGAGCCCCTGAATACATAATTGACTTTCATTGTATTGCTTCAGGAAGTCAATGGAATGAGGAAGCCCTCACTGATGCTTTTTATCGGGGCCTAAATGACGACATCAAAGACGAAATTGCCACCCGTGACCCACCAGCTTCTCTTAGGGAGCTGGAAAATCTGGCTACACGAATTGATCTGAGGTTCCAAGAACGTCGCCTTGAGGTGAGACATAACAAGGATTCAAAATCATGTTTTCAGTCTACCAAACATTTTCCACAAGATCGAGTCCAGAGGACCCCTTCACCACCACGGGACCAGGAAGAACCCATGCAACTCGGTCGGTCAAAAATAACGCTTCAGGAACGAAAGAGAAGAACCCAGGAGGGTCTCTGTTTTTATTGTGGAGCACCAGGGCACCAAGTTTCAAGCTGTCCCAAGAAGGTAAAAATACATTACAGGAATCAAGGATTCAGAACCACGGCCTCCTCTCATGAACCACGTCTACCCAGGGTCCAAGCCAACATTCAGGTGAACGGTAAAGACTTCCCTGTTGAACTATTTATTGATTCTGGTGCTGACACTGAGTTTATTGATGTTCACTATGCCAGGTCTCTGGGTATAAAGATGCATCCCACCACCAAGCCCCGTAGTATCCAAGCTCTGGATGGTCACACACTAAATGAGAGGAGCTTACAAACTCAAGAGGTCCGTCTGTGCATTGGAGGCAACCATGTGGAAAGCGTAAGCTTTTTAACTATTAATTCTCCTAACCTCCCTGTTGTGTTGGGAGCAACCTGGCTGAGAAAACATAACCCTCACATTGACTGGAGGAACAATAATATTTTGGGTTGGTCTGACCACTGTCTAGTCAATTGTTTGAAATCAGCCAATACTATCGTCATCAATCAGCAAATAAAGGAGTCTACTCCTGATCTGTCACTGGTACCCCATTTTTATCACGACTTGGGTCTGGTTTTCAGTAAAAGTAAAGCTCTTTCTCTGCCACAACATAGACCATATGACTGTGCCATTGACCTGTTACCTAGTACCACTCCACCAAGAGGTCGTTTATTTTCTTTGTCTAAACCAGAAAATGAGGCTATGCACACTTACATTTCTGAATCACTCAAAGCAGGCATTATACGCCCTTCATCCTCTCCAGCTGGTGCAGGTTTCTTTTTTGTTGAAAAGAAAGATGGTACCTTACGCCCATGCATCGATTATAGAGGTTTAAATGATATAACGATCAAAAATAAATATCCATTGCCACTAATGACTTCTGCCTTCGACATCATTCAAGGGGCCAAAATATTCACCAAACTGGACTTGCGTAATGCCTATCACCTGGTCAGGATCCGAGAAGGGGATGAGTGGAAGACAGCATTCAATACCCCCTCTGGACACTACGAGTATTTGGTAATGCCCTTCGGCCTAACTAATGCACCAGCTGTGTTCCAAGCTTTAGTTAATGACGTTTTGAGAGACTTTATCAATGTTTCAGTTTTTGTCTATTTGGACGACATCCTCATATTCTCCAAGGATCTTGAGTCCCATGTACGTCATGTTCACAGTGTTCTTCTGAGACTGCGAAGCAATTTGTTAAAGCAGAAAAATGTGAGTTTCACACTACCAGTACAACTTTCCTCGGATTCAATATCACACCCGACCTGATCTCAATGGACCCATCTAAAGTTTCTGCAGTTCTCGATTGGCCCACTCCACAAACCCGAAAACAGCTTCAACGTTTCTTAGGTTTTGCCAACTTTTACAGAAAGTTTATCAAGAATTACAGTTCAGTTGCCTCACCGTTACATGCTCTCACCTCAGTTAAAAATACCTTTGTCTGGAACGAACCAGCTAACCAAGCATTTCTGAAACTAAAATCCCTCTTTACCTCAGCACCCATTCTTCGCTTCCCAGATACTGAGAGACAGTTTATCGTGGAGGTCGACGCATCGGATAAAGGCATTGGAGCTGTTCTCAGTCAGCGTTTCCAGGACAACAAGGTACACCCTTGTGCATATTTTTCTAAATCTCTTTCTCCAGCAGAGCGTAATTATGATGTGGGGAACCGTGAGCTGCTAGCTGTCAAAATGGCCTTGGAAGAATGGCGCCATTGGTTGGAGGGGGCCAACCATCCCTTCATTGTCCTGACAGACCATAAGAACCTGGAGTACCTGAAAACAGCTAAACGTCTCAACCCTCGTCAAGCCAGGTGGGCTTTGTTTTTTGGTCGGTTCAATTTCTCCCTCTCTTACAGACCCGGGACAAAGAATGGTAAACCTGATGCCCTATCTCGAATCTTCGAGAAGGAGCACACCAGTGGTCCCAAGGAGTTCATCCTACCTGATCAGGTTCGTTGTAACATCACACAGGTTGAGAGGGAGGTCAGAGAGGCCCACCAGAACTTTCCACCCCCCACTGAATGTCCCAAGGAACGACTCTTCGTACCCCATCATCTTGTACCCAAGGTACTTTCACTCTGTCACTCATCTCGTCTCTACTGTCACCCAGGAGTAGGTAAAACCTTACGGCTGGTCAAGTCACAGTTCTGGTGGGGTTCCTTACAAAAGGACGTTAGAGACTTCGTTGGGTCATGTATCCAATGCTCTCTGGCCAAAACCTCTCACCGACCACCAGCGGGTCTCCTACGGCCGCTCCCTATCCCTTCAAGACCGTGGTCGCACATCGGCATGGATTTTGTCACTGGTCTACCTCAGTCTGGAGGTAAGTCTGTCATTCTAACTATTGTAGACAGATTCTCCAAAATGGTTCATCTAGTAGCCTTAGACAAGCTACCTTCGGCCAAGGAACTCAGCAACATTATAACTCAAGAAGTTTTTAGACTCCATGGACTGCCTAAGAATATTGTCTCTGACCGAGGACCACAATTTATATCTAAGTTTTGGTCAGAATTTTGCAAATCATTGGACATTGAACTGAGTCTTTCTTCAGGATTCCACCCCCAGACAGATGGCCAGGCAGAGCGTGCCAATCAGGAGATGGAGACCCGATTGAGAATCCTGTGTGGTGATGACAG
>JBBPBX010013760.1:0-27012 GCA_038048925.1 Garcialebias charrua
ATAGACATGAAGAACAAAGAACTAAACTGAGAGAGTAACTATATATATGAAAATATGTACATGGACAGATAAATATGGATATATTTCTTTGGCTTGGTTAAAGAGTCTTTTATGTAGCAGACACCTTGTGTAGAATATAGATGTCAAGTTAATATCAAGCTTTTCTGAGAGAGTAAATGTATATTTGTAATAATGTAGCTTTACTCCACTAACAGTGAGACAAAGGTATCATCAGCAGGTGTCGGCTGCTCTGGCTTGGCAGTTTTATTTGTGAATTTATTTATTTGACTTGAACGTGTAATTAAGCTTGTGCTTTTATCAATTTTGAACCGTTCTTTAAATGAAGCTAGAGCGCTTTCTCAAGATTCTGTTCGAAAACAAAATTTTGACATTCTTTTAATTTTGGCGTCCCCTGATCCAAATATAGCAAAGCGTATGCTTCAGTTTTATTTTTCACAGATGGCTAAGCTCTAAACTCTTAATTTGACTACCGGTACACACACAACTTTTTAAGAAACATTTCATATTTGATGCATTTTTATAAAATGTTTTCCTGCAATCTTTTCTTTGTAAACATTTTTAAAGAGCAAAGCATATTTGTTGTACTCAAGTTTGTTACTAATCTTGGAGATTCGTACAGGTAGTCCCCGACTTACGAGCGCTCTTACTTATGAGCTGGCGAACGAGCAGTAAATTTGTAAACATACAATACAATACTGCACTTATGTGTTTTTAGATGAAAGTGTGTTAGCTAACCGCTTGGAAACAAGTTTCTGAGGAGGCCTTTTGTAAAATAAAACAACAGACCGGTCAGTCACATGCAGCCACAACCGCACCTGAAAATCTATCTTGTTAAACAATTAACTGACCAGACAAACTCTACAGACACACCCAGCTAGCCAACAAATGGTATCCAGATAGCTCTTTGTACAACCTCAGTTTGGAGAAATAGTTTAACTAAATGCTTGTTGCCACTGTCTTGAGTTAAAAACTGGTATTTTGAGTTTTTCAGTTCTCAGTTGAGAAACAAATCACAAACTGGTTTTATGTCTCCAGGCAGGATTGATTTGTAGAGATGACATGAGATTGATATTTCAGAGGGGCTTGGCTGAGGAGTGTGTTGACTGAAAAGAATTTTGGAATTTAGTTGTGTGGAATGGTGAGCGTGCTCTTCAAGACTGGATCCGACCACAACCACAGATGGGAGAAAAATGGCGAAATCGATTATATTATTATATAAAGTGGAATAGTTTTTGAGTGACAGATTTTTGAATATGTTGTGTGATGTAATGGTTGTTCCGTATTTGGTCTGTTGTGTTGGGGTTTGGGGAAAGGCGTGCAAAGCTTTTACAAATCCTATTTTTGTTTTGCAAAAAAAAGCTGTAAGAATTATTATTAGGAAGTGCTATGGTCACCCAACAAAAATATTATTTCATCAATTGAAATTATTAAAATGTTATGATTTGGTTGAGCGTAGTATTTTACAGGTCATGTATAGGACAAGAAAGAGAATATTACCCCCAAATATTCAATTACATTTTGTTCCCTTTCATTCAGTGTTTTTCTTTCTTTTTATTCTGATGAATCCGTTTTGTTTTCAATAAATAAATAAAAAACATGCAGCGCTGGGGCTGTTTGTTTACGTCGTAGTTTCAGGGAAACGTTGGCTCAAACTTTATTCTTCATCTTCTGACTCTCATCATATTCTATCGAGTGGAAACTCTTCAGATTAAACAAGTTAGATGTTTCCACAGCTAGTTAGAACGACTGTCCGTCACGTTTTGAAAAATAAAGAAACCGAGTGGGACTCGCTGCAGAAGAAGCCTGCAGTTTAACAAAACCGAACTACGTTAGTCTTTCCTCTCATCAGTGATGTCGTCTGCTTTCTCTTCGCTTGTGAAACTTTGTTCAGTCACATTCTGACGGTCATGAGCACTCATTTGACCCGTTTTGAAGCGAAAACTTAACGCACTTTGGAGACTAGCTTAACTTTTAGCCTGCAACCGCTAACGTCCGCTGCTGGAGTGAGCGCTGCGTAACAACGACGTCACCACGCACGTTTTGTGTCACAGCCTTTTCTGTCCGGGCGCGTTGTTGAAGCAGCCGCTTCAACCCGAACAGAAAGAGAAAAACGTCAGTGAAAAGTTGTAAAATCCTATCGAAATATCGAAAATATGAAAGCTACATGGCGAGTGATGAATGATGTTTTGAAGAACCATAGGTCAAAGATGGGTATTTCAAAACATTTTGTAAAGGATAATGATGAAATTCATGACGACATTGAAATTGCAAACGGATGTAATCAATACTTTGTGAATGTTGGATCAGTCCTTGCAGATACAATACCTAAGGTAAATGATACAGTGAACCACTCAATTATTAACTGTATAAATAGTATTTTTCTTAAGAAAATCGACAAAGAAGAATTAATGAATGTGGTTAAAACTTTTTCAGACAAGAGATCCAAAGGCTGGGTTGATATGGACATGAAGCTTGTGAAGAATATCATGAGTCATATCGTTAAGCCATTTACATATATATGTAACTTATAATTTTCGACAGGAACATTTCCAGAAAATATGAAAACTGCTAAAATAGTATCTCTCTTTAAAGATGGTGATAAAGGTATATTCAACAACTATAGAACAATATCCCTATTGCCACAGTTTTCGAAGATTTTAGAAAAATTATTTGTGCTAAGATTAGATGAATTCATTGAAAAACAAAATATCTTGAGTGAGAGTCAATATGGATTTAGAAAACAAAACTATGTCAATGGCTATCATGGAATTTATGGAACACATAAGCATAAAATGAAATAATAAAAGTGTAATACTGTCCTGAGTTTTTGCATAGTAGTATGAAAAGTATAAAAACGTAAATCTATAAAATAAACTGAAGTTTCTAGCATTGACATTTGCAAAGAGTGGCACAGCAGCATATAAGTTAATGTACACAGTATATGTATGAGGTAGTTGATGTTGGTATAGAGGCAAAGTGACATATGCAGTGAGGCACATAAGGCACATTTGGCATCCTTAGATAAGGGTAGTCAGAGAATGCTGTATATGTATCTGCAGTGGTGTAGATAAAAGTGGTGTAAATGTAAAGCAGTAGTAATAAATGTAAACAGTGAATGTAAACAGTAGTATGACTATAGGCAGTAATGTAATACAAACATTAGTGCAAATATGAGAAGTAGTGCAAACTGAATGAACACATGACCAAGAGTTTAGTGAATAAACCCGTTTGATGACACAGAGTCCAGTGATAAAAGATTTATTAAAAGCAGGAGTGCTTGTGGAATGCTATGACTCACCTTGTAACACGCCTATTTTTCCAGTAAAAAAGGCCCCACCCTCTTCCGACTGGAGGGTGGTGCAAGATTTGCAAGCAGTAAACAGGAAGAAATGCAGCAACAAGCACCTCTAAATGAACAAAAAATGTGGCTCTCAAAAGGAACCAAACAAACAGATGGTCTTTTCACTTGTCCTGAAAACAAACCAATCCTACCAAAAAATCTCTATAAATGCGCAGCAATATTGAGCCATGGAAGACTCATGTCTCAACAGGAGGGATGTATAGGATTAGTGGAAAAACTATACACAACTTATGGATTCAACTCTTATTCAAAAAATTTTTGTGTGGGTCCACTTAAACCATTGCAAACTTATGATTCAAAACAAGGATGAATAAACTGATTGCTGAGAGCAAAAATGACTAAAATAGACTTTTTATTAGCTACTTTTGCCTAAACTTCGCCTAAACTGTACTTTTGTGTTTTGTGATCCTCATAATTTGGTATACAGTTTAAATAAAATAGGAAATTAGAACTGAAATTAGGTATTCTTCATTCAGCTCACAGAGGGAGCCCGTTGTACAAAGGGGGCTGTATTTATAGTATACAGTCATCTCAAATCGGTGAAGATTGTCCACAACTCTGTGAGCTACTAGGAAGAAAACCTAGTTTCAGCATTATGAGGACCACAGACCAAAATAAAGGTTTAACAGCCGTAGCATTTCTAATCTTATTGGTAAAAATGCGTGTTAATAGACCAATATCGTTGTTACCACAGTTTTCCAAAATTTGGAGAAGTTATTTGCAACTAGATTGGATGGATTTATCATTAAACAGAATATATTAAGTAACAGCCAATATGGATTTACTTCAACATCAATGGCCCTTATTGAATTAATAGAACAAATACCAACTGCTGTTGACCAGAAAAGAGTTGCGTTAGTATTTATGTTGATCTAAAGAAGGCATTTGATACTATTGACCACAAAATTCTTCCTGAAAAGCTGTATAGGTATGGTATTAGAGGGCCAGCATTACAATGGGTTAATAGTTACTTGAAAGAAAGAAAACAATTTGTTCAAATAAATGATGTCAGATCTGAACTTTGTAACATTACATGTGGAGTGCCGCAGGGTTCTGTACTTGGACCCAAGTTATTTAATCTATATGTGAATGACTTGGTAGATGTGTCAGAACTCCTTAAATGTGTTTTATTTGTCGATGACACAACATTTTTGTTTGGGTAATGACATTGAACGATTGTTGGAAAAGATACAGACAGAATTTGTAAAATACAAAATTGGTTTCACCTAAATAAATTATCGTTAAATTTGGAAAAAACATTTTACATGATATTCAGTAATAGTAAAAGGAATGTTGATGCACCATTTACAGTAGATGGAATTGAGATTCATAGAGTTAGTGAGGTAAAGTTCCTGGGTGTCATCATTGATAGAAAATAAAAATAAAAATAAAATAAAATTATAGATATCCATCAAACATGTTGTTTCAGAAACTAAAGATATTGAAGTTCTATGACTTGGTTGATTATAGCATTTTTGCTTTTTATGTATAGGGCTAATAAAAATACATTGCCTGTAAATATACAAATAAATTTTGTTAAAAGGGAGAGCACTTATATTTTTTAAGGGTCAGAAATGTTTGTGAAACAGTTATCACAGTTAAAAGTAAATTTAAACCACAGTCTCGCAGTGACATCTGGTGGTGGTGTGGGGATGAGAGACTTTTTGACAGACTGCCTCAGAACACTACTGGTCAATCAATTGCATCCACTACAACATTCAGAGATTGAGCAACTACACTGTGGCTGGATTTGAGGCGGTACATGAGCAGTTGTCAGCTACCTCTTTAAATGGCTTTCCAGAACCGCATTGCGGTGGACATGGTGTTGGCAGAGAAAAGGCGGAGTTTGTGCCATCTTTGGTCAACAAGGTTGCACTCTTGTGCCCAACAACACGGCAACAGATGGCAACCTGACCAAAGTTTTGAATGGACTGCGTGCACTTAGTGTCAAAATGAAAGACCATTCTGGGGTTGACACCTCCATGTGGGATCCCTTTGGGGAGTATTTTGGCAGATGGAGTGGCCTCATATCATATCCTCCATCTTTGTCTCCATAGCAGTGCTTGCAGCAATCCTGATTTTGTGTGGATGTTGTTGAATTCCATTTTTAAAACGATGTTTAATCGCCTTATTAACACAGCTATTGCTCCCCTGGAAAAGCAGCTGTACACGCTGCTTCCTGTTAATGAAAATACTGATGATTTAACTGATTATGAGATCCACTTTCCTGAACCTAATTCTGCCCTGGACTCAGATGATGATAACCCTTGTCCAGGCAACTAAGGGTTAACCTCTGAGTGTAAACATTTATTGTAGATGACCTCATAGCAGAAAATCTATTGAAGACGTTATTGAGCGACTGGAGAACCTGCAAATGTGATAAACAGGAGGGAAATGTTGGGTTTATTGTAAATACATATTATCACATTTATATTGTTTAAACTAATCCCTCTTAAAAGTAGACAACATGTGTTCTTATTTTCACTAATGCCTGTGATTAGTTTGTGTGCAGGAAACCTGTTCGACCGGCAACATACCCTGGAGCAAACTGGCTGTGGAAATAGTGCAGTTGTTTTCCACTACATCTGG
Organism: Garcialebias charrua; assembly: GCA_038048925.1. Classification (NCBI taxonomy): domain Eukaryota; kingdom Metazoa; phylum Chordata; class Actinopteri; order Cyprinodontiformes; family Rivulidae; genus Garcialebias; species Garcialebias charrua. The sequence continues at coordinate 5,972 of JBBPBX010013760.1, forward strand.
AAGAATGTTGTTCAACATGTTGACGTGTACCTATATGTTGACATATAGCTATGTGTTGACGTGTACCTATTTGTGAATCAGTCTCAACCGGTTTTTCCCCCCTCCTTTAGCGGTGAGACAAATGTAACCAGGGCATTCCTAAACTCAATAAAAGGCAAAGGAGAGCAGAAAATAAACAGAGTGGGTTAGCCGCTCTCCTTGCAAGAAAAAGGTACTCATCTCTTGTGTCTTCTCTGTTTTACAGTGTGGTGTTTTAATAATGTTTGGGGTTTAAACCTGACAAACACATTATTTAATAAAGTCAAAGTGAAAACAGGATTTCATGATGAAGCCAGCCCCGTTTATTTATTTTTAATCTTCACTGATGAATTTTTATTTTTTATACTGTACATAAAATGTTTTTAAAATAACGTTTCCACCCTCCGTCTCGGACTCCCGATCCTCCCGCCTGCCAGGGTTCGGAATCTGGCCTTTGTGAGAGGCCGGGGCTCGGGGTCTGGCCTCACGTGCTTCGCGGGTCGGCAGCTTGTAAGATCCTCCGCGGTGCCTCAGCTTGCTTGTCGGTCACCAAACACAAAAAAACGCCTGGACTTCAGAATTAAACACAGTGTTGTCATTATTGTTTTTAAAATCTTAAAAATAGAACCAGCCGCTGCGCCGTGTCCCGAGAAATTGCAAATGGCGGATCAATTAAAAGTTTCTGATCTAGTGACTCCTCCCCCTGACCAGTCAGAGTCCAGCATTCATGTTTCGGTTTGGACTCGGCTCGACTGAGCTCGGTTGGTCCCACCAGAGAAGCAGGGACAAAAAGAGGACTCGAATCAGCCTCAAATCAGCTAAAATACCAGCTAAATTATTTATGCAAAAGGGTTCTTTTTGTGGCGCTGTGCCCATAGTTGGGGCTGAGTAGAGGCAGTGCAAATGGGGCATGTGTGGCCCTGTGATGGACTTGCGACCTGTCCAGGATGTACCCCGCCCCTCGCACAGTGATTGCTGGACATGGGCACCGGCGACCCCCGTGACCCAAAATGGAAGAAGCGGGTAAAAGATAATGGATGGATGTTTTTATAGAATCTGGTTCATCAGATTTAATTCAATTCAATTTATTTACATAGCACCAAGTCACAACAGAAGTCGTCTCAGGGCACTGAACAGAAATATTCATTTATAAAATATGTTAGCAGAAACATTCATATTTAAAAATAATAATTTAACATTATTTATCTGAGGAGCAGACTGCTTTGAGTTTAACTCATTGCAGAACTCTCACTCTTAATGGTGAACTAAAGTTCATTAAAAGTTCGTTAGCAGGATTTTGGATTCTGAACACGCCTCCAGAACCCTTCCTGAAGTGCGGTGGAAATCCAGGCTGAGCTGAGCAGGGCCGAGCAGAGTTGGGGCTGAGTAATAGTGGTGGAAAAGGGGCATAACTGGACCAGTATAGACACAAGCCCATTGTCTGAGGCCATGAGAATATCAACTCAGAACCCAACAATTTTCTGTCAGTTCATCTGGACAGTTTCTATTTTTTGTGCTGAAACATCCAGAAGGCTTCATCAGTCTGATGACGCCTTCTGGATGGAAGGGTGAAACGTTTCAGCACAAAACAAGAAACTGTCCAGATGACCTGACTGAAAATTGTTGGATTGTATACCATTACCTGGATTATTGAGCATGGACTTTGTTGGTTTTGAACCAGTTTGACATGACCGTCGACAAGGGAGAGGGCCGGCACCAGAGGAGGGGACGTGCCAAAGAGACCATTTTAGCATCTACATAACTGGTTTGTTCCACTTTGGAGTAAGCTGCTGGGGGAATAATCAGTTTTGTGTTGTGTTTCCTTGACTGATGAAGCCTTCTGGATGGAAGGTGAAATGTTTCAGCACAAAAAAAAAAAGAAACTGTCCAGATGACCTGACTGAAAATTGTTGGATTGTATACCTGGATTATTGAGCATGGACTTTGTTGGTTTCACCAGAAACCCGATTGAAAATCATTTCTTTGCAGATGTGCCACACTAAATATATATATATAAAAAACTTTCACCATCAGATCATGTCTACAGGATGAAATTATTTGTTTTTGGTCAAAAATAACTTAGTTTGATCCTATAATCATAAAAAAGAAGGACATGAACCATCTGACACAACCTGGACTCAAACCTGCAGCCTCAGGATTAGAGACCATGGCCCTGACCGCCAAGTAATATTAATGCAAAATATTGTCTACAGTCCATCAGTTAACTTTGTTCAGCCTCTCCATTTTTGAAGAACAAAATATTAATTCATAAACAAGCTGAAAACCTTCAACAAACACTAGTTTTAGAGGTTCACATCTGAAGACAAGCAGACTTTTGTCGGGTCTGGTGTAAATCAAGGGCAGTTAATGTACCGGTAGTTGAAGTTCCAGACTAACGCAGTGTCAGCTGTGAAAGCACACAAGTGATAAGTGTGCCTCAGTTTTGATTGCCCTGGGCTCAATGTGGGGTCACAGCTCCGTGTTTACACATGAGGTGACGGCACAAGCCTGCTGTCCTTTCAAATGGAACAAGATGAGAACAAAGACTGAAAGATTTACAGGAGATTGACAGGTGATTGACAGGTGATTGACAGGTTAGAATAGCTCTCAGAGGAAACAGCTCATTTGGACTCTGTGGTAAAACTTACTTTCTTAAGGGAGGCTCGAGCAGCATGTAAAACAGTATCTAATGTATAAACTGTATACAGAAACCAAAAAAGGCGTTCAATACAGGATCAACTGGAGTTTATTTGTTGTAGAAAACGTTTCGACTTCTGTCCAGAAGTCTTTTTCAATTCTGAATGGAAGCTGTGAGAACGAGAAGTTTTATACAGGCTTACAAGTCACGCACCAACATATGAAATTGGAAACTGAAATAACACCACAAATTAACTAACATGCCCATTCTATTTAAATTGACAAAACGACACATCCCAGCTTAACAAAAGGGGGTTTGTAACACATACATGTAAATTGAAAGATCACACCTTAACGGTAGGAGGTTCCCTTGAGGTCTCTGTTAGAAGACACAAAACTGTATGTAAATTGACAAACAACACCTCCCAAACAACAACAGAGGCTACTCAGAGAACTTTGTTAGTCTAATTTACAGACAAGGCATTCTGTATACAGAAACCAAGATGGTGCCTGTGCATGCTTTACTTCAGCTCTTTTTCTGTGCATTTCACCATCTGCGCTTTTGATATGTGCTTTTTATTGAGCTGCACACAAATTCTGGCATTTCTGCTGCCTGTGTCTATGATCGGGACACGCTGTGATCAAAGAGTCCATGGTGGAGTATTGTGACAGCTGGACCAGTTTCAGAGAAGTTGTCACCTCATTTTGTTTGCTGCTGCAGAATCTCATGACGTGGTGGCACAATGTATTCATTTTAAAACCAGCAGAGGCCAAGCGTCGCAAAGGCATCTCCCACTGGCCCTCACTGTCCAGACTCCACTGACTCTTAAGAAACAGCTAAAGGCATTTTTCTTTGGACAGGGACACCCAATTTGTTTTTTCTGTTTTTAAATTGTTTTATTACTTTGTTTCCTGTGATGCACTTTGTGATGCTTTGTGTGTGAAAAGTGCTACAAATATACTTACTTATTCAATTACTTTAATCACACACCACAGAATCGAACTGCATCTTTATTGTTGTTAATCCAGAAATCAATCTTGGTGCTCTCAGTTTTGGTTTTCAAATATTCATCACCGGGCAGTTTTTGTTAATCAGTTATAAAATGGGATTTATTCACTTTTCATTCCCTTGTTTTTTTTATTATTACCGGTAGTTTATTTGCGAAATAGGGGAATGAAATTGAGTTAGTTTTTTTTTTCTTCACGGACAGCTTTATAGCACAAAAATAAATAAATAAACAGAATTGAACATCCATCCATCCATCTACTTGTATACCCACTTCTTCCTTTTCAGATTGCGGAGATCACAGAGTGCCAATGTCCAGCAGTCACTGTGTGAGAAGTGGGCCACCATGGACAGGTCTCCATTCCATCACAGGGACACCTGGACATGTCTCCAGTCCATCACAGGGACACCTTGACATGTCTTCTGTCCATCACAAGAACACCCTGGACATGTCTCCAGTCCATCACAGGGACACACTGGACAGGTCTCCAGTCCATCACAGGGACACACTGGACAGGTCTCCAGTCCATCACAGGGTCACACTGGACATGTCTTCAGTCCATCACAAGAACACCCTGGACATGTCTCCAGTCCATCACAGGGACACACTGGACAGGTCTCCAGTCCATCACAGGGACACCTTGACATGTCTTCAGTCCATCACAAGAACACCCTGGACAGGTCTCCAGTCCATCACAGGGACACCTTGACATGTCTTCAGTCCATCACAAGAACACCCTGGACATGTCTCCAGTCCATCACAAGAACACCCTGGACATGTCTCCAGTCCATCACAAGAACACCCTGGACATGTCTCCTGTCCATCACAGGGACACACTGGACAGGTATCCAGACCATCACAGGGACACACTGGACAGGTCTCCAGTCCATCACAGGGACACACTGGACAGGTCTCCAGTCCATCACAGGGGCACACTGGACATGTCTTCAGTCCATCACAGGGACACACTGGACAGGTCTCCAGTCCATCACAGGGACACACTGGACAGGTCTCCAGTCCATCACAAGAACACCCTGGACATGTCCAGTCCATCACAGGGACACACTGGACAGGTCTCCAGTCCATCACAGGGACACCTGGACATGTCTCCAGTCCATCACAAGAACACCTGGACATGTCTCCAGTCCATCACAAGAACACCTGGACATGTCTCCAGTCCATCACAGGGACACCTGGACATGTCTCCAGTCCATCACAGAGACACCTGGACATGTCTCCAGTCCATCACAAGAACACCTGGACATGTCTCCAGTCCATCACAAGAACACCTGGACATGTCTCCAGTCCATCACAAGAACACCTGGACATGTCTCCAGTCCATCACAGGGACGCACTGGACATGTCTCCAGTCCATCACAAGAACAACCTGGACATGTCTCCAGTCCATCACAGGGACACCTTGACATGTCTCCAGTCCATCACAGGGACACATATACAAACAAGACAAACAACCATTCACCCTCTCACTCACACCTAAGGACAATTTAGAGTTACCAATCAGCTTAACATGCATGTTGTCAGAGTCAGAGACATTTATTTGTCATTCGCACCTCATGTGGTACATGTGGTGGAACGAGATTATGTACACAGGGTCCCAGTTACATCCAACAATAAAATATAAAAGAAAAACAGTAATAAGATATGAACTAAGAAAAACATCAGCTAAATAATACACTAAGCACTAATGGCATAAAAACATTACGTCAAACAGCAGCACGAACATGAGTCTGTGTGAGCAGATGAGCATGAATGAACACATCAACATGAAACAGATCAGCAGCAACATGATGTCATTTTTCACAGCGATTATCCTGAATAGATATTGATGAGCCTAACAGCCTCAGGGTAGAAGCTGTTCCTCAGTCAAGTGGTTCTACATATAATGATCCTCAACCACCTTACTGAGGGCAGTGGGGCAACAAGTGTGTGTGCTGGGTGAGTGGGGTCCTTCATGATGCAGGTGGCTCTTTTCCTGCATCTGGAGGTGTAGATGTCTGTGATGGTGGGGAGACTGACTCCAACATCTTCTGTGCAGCCTTCACCACTCTCTGCAAAGCTTTTCTTTCTGCAGCTGTGCAGCCTCCATGCCACACGTTGATGCTGGAGCACAGGATGCTCTCCACTGCACACCTGTAGAAGGAGGTGAGGACTGAGCTTCTCAGACCAGCTCGTCTCAGCCGTCTGAGGAAGTAGAGTCTCTGATGACCTTTCTTGATCAGGCTGGTGGTGTTGTTGCTCCAGCTGAGGTTATCATTCATGTGTACACCCAAGTACTTGTAGCTGGAGACCACTTCCACCGCAGATCCTCTTATGTTCAGTGGGGTGTGGGTGTGTTTGTTCCTTCTGAAGTCCACAATCATCTCCTTTGTCTTCTTCACATTGATGTGAAGATTATTCTCTTTGCACCAGCTCTCCAGGTGTTCCACCTCCTGTCTGTAGCTGGACTCATCATTGTTTGTGATGCATCCCACCACCGCTGTATCATCTGCAAACTTTACAATATGACAGCTTGGATGAGTAGGTGCACAATCTTATGTGAGCAGAGTGAACAGGAGAGGGCTCAACACACATCCCTGAGGGGAGTCAGTGCTGAGGGTTATGGTGGAGGAAGAGAAATTGTGGATCCTCACCGACTGTGGTCTTGTTAAGAAGTCTAGTACCCAGTTGCAAATGGAGGGGCTTAGACAGTCCTAGTGTAAGTAGTTTGTCCATCAGGTTTTGGGGGATAATAGTCTTGAAGGCAGACGTGAAGTCCACAAAGAGCATACGGACATAGGAGTCCTTCTGCTCCAGGTGGGTGAGAGCAGTGTGGACCACAGAGGAGATGGGATCTTCTGTTGATCGGTTCTCGCGGTATGCATACTGATGAGGGTCCTCAATGATATTGTTGGTTGTTTTGATGTTGGTCATGACCAGTTTTTCAAAGAATTTAGCGACTATTGGAGTGAGGGTCACTGGCCGACAGTCATTCAGACCAGACACTGTAGAGCTCTTTGGGATTGGGATGATGGTGGCAGTCTTCAGGCAGGTGAGAAATGTCGCCAGTCAGCCAGCACCTCGCAGAGCTGATCAGCACATTCTTTCTACACCTTCCCAGGGATGTTGTCTGGGCCGGTCACTTTGTTAGGGTTAATCCTCCTGAAAGTACTCCTTACTTCTGCTGAGGTCCCGCTGAGAAGCTCTTCATCCAGTGGTGAGGTGAGTCTGGTGCTGGGTAGTCTGCTCGGGTCTTCAAAGCATGGGTAGAACTTGTTGAGGGCATCAGGCAGTGATGGGTCTTTGGGGCATTGTTGGTCTGTGGGAGGAAACTGGAGAAGCAACGCATGCACAGAGAGAACATGCAAACTCCACCCAACAAAGGCTCTAGCAGGGATTCAATCCAATGACTTTCTGAGATGCAACAGCTCTATACCAACTGAACCACTGTGCCACCCATGTCAAACGTGTTTTTAATCATTTTGCTTTAGTCAAAAGTCAAAGTCAAAGTCAAAGTCAACTTTATTGTCAGATCTGCAATATGTACTGTACAGGACATACACAGGACCGAAATTGCGTTTCTCTCAGTCCCTCGGTGCAACAGTAAACATCTAAACATTGAAACACTGAAACATATAATAATAGACATAAGCATAAAATAGTAAAACTAACACTGTCCTGAGTTTTTGCATAGTGGTATAAGAGTATGAAAATTTACACCAACTCTAAAACTAAAACTAAAACATTAAACATTTAATGAACATAAACTTATGCCTCTAAAAAAAGAGGATTTTATTAATCAGTTTCAGCAAGCATCAATTTCTAACATATTGGATTTTACATAATTTATGAGCATTTAAACTCTTTTTAAAGTGCAGATCAAAGGGGGAAGGGAGGTTGGGGAGGAGAGTCAAAGTCAAATGAAGCTGTTTGCCTTCACATCTCAACGTTGGATAAATGGATGATAATAGATGGATCAATTTTCAGGTTTTACAACTTTTTTTAGATTATTCAAGTCAGTCCAAAAAAAGGTGTGTGATGAACGCACATGCATCGATGGTGACAGCACAAAACGAAAAGATAAATAAATAAGTCACACTTGTATTCTTCAGTGCCACAAACTTGGTGTGATTGGGTTGGGTTGCCATGACAACTGTCCTGCTCGAGTCTGTCATCATCTGTTTGTTCGCTCCAGCTGTCTGCTGAGAAGCACAGAAAACGCAGAACAAACACAGAAATGTATGGAACAAGATGCTAAACACTTGGGCGTAACATCATTTTAAGGAATGTCAATATATTTATGTGGCCAATAATAAATTTGAGTCACTGAGGGAAAGATAAATAGTACGAACAGACATTTCATTGTGCATTTTGATTGTTATAGAGCGAAACGAAGTTCTGACAGACGTCACTTTATTGTTCTCAGGTCTGGCTGAGAAAAAATTATATGAAAGGACGTCGGCCCGTCCATCTGCAGCAATCATGCAGTTCTGGTCAGAGGTTCATTGGAAGGTGCTGGCAGGTTTACGGGCCAGCTAGATGGCAGTCAAAGGCATGACAGACTGCTCTTTAAGCAGCTAATTTCTGGACTAATCAGCTGCGATTCAACTCAAACAACAAAAGAAAAAGGCACAGTTCTTCTTTTCTACCTTTCCTGTAATTCTCCTCTAAAGGGTTGCTTGCCCAAATATTTTGGACATTTCCGTCATGTAAGAGCAGAAAAATCCGTGCTCACTATTGTCACTTCTTTTGAAAGACATGTTTTTATTAAAGCCACTTTTATCCGAAGAGTGTTTCTCTCCTGACTGGTAGAACGTGGAAGCAGTTATTGTGCATCTTTGTGGGATCATGTGTTGGAGTCCAGACCTGACTCCTCATGCCTTTCTGCCTCCTCCCCTCCCCCAGTCTGTGTAAAAACAAATCTCCTTTTCTGCTCTGAAAGTATTGAGTCAACAAATGTCAGTGCAGCCAAGCAGGGGCTTCTGGGAAAGAGGAGGGGTCTGCTTTTAAGCCTGAAGTGCAGCTAAAAGCAGATTATTTCAGAGACGACACACCAATGGAGGAATCCCATAGTAAAATGAAAGTGTGGCATGCTGACTTCAAACGGTTTTATTTCAGATTATGAACACAACCGCGGTACCTCAGAGATACAAAAATAAAACTACTTGCAAAGCAGAACTTTGTTCTCATAGCTCTGTATCAAAAACAACAGCAGTGTCAGAGTTGTCTTCAGTAGAAAACCTATAGTTTTGTTGTCACAGCAGCTTTTCAGGGCTGGACTTTTTTTTTTGTCACCATCAGCTCCTTCCTCTCTCTCACAACTTTCTGGATCTGTTCAGGCCCACGTGGCCGGTGTCAACAGGAGGTGGATCTTGGCAGAGACTCTGCAGCAGCGTCTGCTTCCTGCAGCAGAGTCGTCTTTCAAAAAGGAGCCAGCTAGCCCACGGAGGCTGTCGGTGATGACTCTAAACCAGGCTGCTTGTGTTTTTGGACGTGTAATGTTCTCATAAAGAGACTCTTTTATGCCCAAAGGGAAGTTTTTCAACCTCCAACAGAAAAAGGGAGGGAAAAACCCTGAGTCACTTGGCTTCCTGTCTGAGAATAGGATGGGGGTGGAGGCAGTTTCTCCTCTGTCGTAGTCAGACAGTTGAGACCTGTGCAATATTTAACACAAAGTTGAGTGGGGGAGGAGTCCTGCTTTCTTCACTGAATCCACTCCAGTGCTTGAGAGCAGCCATCATAGTGTTCACTATTGTGTACGGCTGGCTGAAGGAAGGGGGGGCGAGAGAACCTGCCTCTTTGTGTGACAAGAACTCAACAAGAACGTGATTTGCTTCTTCTTTTTGAGTTTGTCAGCAGACTTTCGGTGTGTCCAGGCTGCAGATACGTTTCTAAGCTTGACGTATGGATGCCTCCCTTCACAGGGACATGTGAGCGTTCTTCTCAGGCCGGCAGAACAGCGACACCCGGGCTGCTCCTGACGATGAGAACCAACGTCAGGCTGGTTTCCATGAATATTGATGTGGAGGATAGACTGGTTCATAGAACAGAAGGAGGCAAGATGGCTGCCCTTTAGGATTTGTTAAAGAGGCGATCCAGACGGGTTGTTGGTATTTTTACAAAGTGGAGGGACAAAAAACGAAGGTGAGAATGTGCTTGCTGCGTTAATCCTCTGTTGACCTTGTAACCTTGAGTGTTTGTGGGTATTTTTGTATCAGGTGAGGCATAGATGTCCATGACGATAACAAAACAAGTCAACCTAATAACAGGGCATATTAGATAAAGCTACTCCAACATGGCTGACAGTTGTCTTTTTGTCTTTAGCAGGAGCTGAATGACTCTGTTTTCTTTTAAGTTGAATTCACTCAACATTCCTGCTGCTTTTAAAGGCACACGAGGAAACCGTGCACTTACATGCTGGTTCAGGAGCATATTTTAAATACCTGGCTCTGCGTTTACAGCCCTGTTATCAGGCAAATTTAAAAACCCTGTACATGAAGGACTTTTATACTGTTTGACACAATATGTGTGTTTGAGTTATAAAATAATACTTTTCACATGTTTAGATGCAGATACACAGCATGTTTATGTCTATGAATCTATGAATGTTCAGTATCATGTGTCAGAGTAAAGATCCAGCCTGGACGAGCCCTAAGTGAACCGGGCCCAGCACCACAGCAGAAACAGAAGACACAAAGCAAAACAGAAACACAAAGACTCGTCCCACAAAAAAAGCAAAGCAGAGGAGACTTGAGCAGGATGACTTAGGAAGACAGACGAGGCCAGAAGGTTCTGATGGAGATGAAACACAACAGTCCCATAAAGTGACTACAATGTTTTTAAGAACATTTTACTTTACTTGAAGCTAAATGGTTTGTTTTTAATAGACAACAAACAATAGGCTGTTTCCACAAAAAGCTCAAATAAATTATTTATCGCCCAACTGATAAATTTGTGTTATTGAAGCAGCAACAGCACAATAAAGAGAGGAAAAATATCTATGAAAACAGCAATGAAACCAAAGCACTATGGCAATAAAAATAAAATGATTAAACACATTCTGCTAAAATTAGCAAAAAAGGGGAGTACAAACTGTATCCTCACCAAAACTTTTAAATACTCAGTTTATTGTTCGTTGAACATGATACTGTATTCATATTTTAATCAAATCAAATGGTAGCCTAAAATACAAGTATGTTTTTATGCTTTACAGGCAGTTAAATGTCACAAACAGTTTGCTCTTGACAACAGGTCAGACTTCCAATATGTGAACATTAAATAAATAATAAATATTTGAGCATTTTAAGTGACATTAATGGAATTAGAGCAGTGAGGTAATCCTTGTTGAAGTTGGATTTTAAACCTCATTTCAAACAGTCAACATTTATTTATTTGTTAGTTATTTTGTTCTAATTTCCAAAGACTGTAATCACCATTTGAATGGTCTATTTGAAAATGATAGATCTCCCTCTGGGTCTGTGTGTTTTTCCTGTGTATTCTCCTGAATACTGCCACCACGTGTCTCCTTTCTGACCTCAGGTCACAAAGTAAAGTTAAAGTATTTTCTGCAGGGTGACCTTTAGCAGTGCAATCTGACTGCTGGAGCAACAAAGAGCTCCACAGTCCTAAATGTTCAGAAAGCCTCACCTAGCAGAGAGGATCTTTGTGACTCTGGATCCAGGGGAGACAACAGAACAGGCAAGTCAGAATGAAGACAGCTGTTTACATGCCATCAGATACTAAGCCTCAATGAGAGCAGTTGATGACAGTTTGGCTTTATAATTCTAAAGTTTTATTTTGTTTTCCTCATGGTTATCTGTGCATGCAGCTCCTACACAACATATTGTAATTAGTAGTTGTCTGTAAACACCAAAAACACCCAGCTTTTAGAGTGCACCCACCTCATGCAAAAAGTTGTTACTGTTTTGATATTGCAAGCGTGGTAACTGAATGTGGAGATTCAACGCCATAGCTGAAGATTGATCCTTGTGGCTCTAGGCTTCATTGGCCCTCATGCACGAAACAGTTCGTATTCTTATCCTAAATGTCTCCTACCTTTGTTCGTACGAAGTGTTCGTACGAACATGCCACGTCAGATCCAACAAAGTCTTCTATCCACAGGAAAAGCGTGTAAACGGGCTGCTTAAAGTTGATGAATCTCACCTGTTCTAAACAGCTGCGCGTGCACGCGTGAGCTTATTTACATGATTCCCACCCCTCAAAACGCCATATAAGGCTACGTTTCCTGCCTCAGAGGCAGAACGTGTACGTTCATAAAATGACAGCGAAAAGTAAAAAAGAAGAACTCTACCGGTGCGGAGGATGAAGTTCTGTGGTCTCTGAGGACAAGAAAAGAAAATCTGTCCTTATTAGCAGCGTCACTCATGGAAGTAAATGACCAGCTAAAACCAAAGAAAGTTTGTTTATAATAAATGTGGATCTCGAAACATGCATGCGTACTGGTGGCTTACTGGTTAAAGCATTGCACTGTTAGCTGTTCCTAACCTTTTTTCTACACCTCGTGGGATCGAGTCCCACAAGGTATGATTCTTTTTTTTTCCTTCTTACTTTAGATTATTTATTCATTCCAAATTAAAAAGGCTTTATGCTTTATTTCTTGTTGTATTGTAAATAGTTTTCTTGTGTTTTTTAAATCTGGAATGAATTAAAAAAAAAAAAAAAACGTTGTCCTCCCACGGGAGGCGATCCCATGACCTTCGGAACTGCGACGCAGTGCTCTACTGACTGAGCCACATCAGAGCTATGACAGCAGCTGGAGGAAGTCTGTGTAAAGTCTGGCTTACCGAAGTCTGCGATACCGCGGCAAATTAAACTTAAATTAATTCATGGTTTAAGTTGATTTCAGTTTGAGATCTTCATATTAATATTGTAGTGTTAGAAAACGGCATTGATAACAAATTGATTTTCATTTAAATACTTTAATCCGTTAGTCATTATTACATTTAAAATTATAATTCGACTTCAAACAGAACCTATTGTCAAAAACAATTGTGGTGCGTGACTTTTTTAAACTCTAAACATTTCCTAAATAACGAAATATGAAGTTATTTGTGGAGTAATGCTGTCTGGATGACAGCAGACGGACCGCTCGTAAAATATACGACAGGTCCGGACCACACGTAGATTTTGTTCGTATCTGAAAAAAATCGTAGGATACGTGAACATTGTTGAATGCCACATATGCTCCTAAATCACTCGTAAGCACAGTTTAAGCACAAATCTGTGCGTACGAACGGTTCATGAATGAGGGCCATTGTGACTGGCTGAGTTCATGTGATCCATGATGTGGTGCATGCACATACATGTGATGCAATCACTGCACAAGAGTGCTAAGATGTTGCAGAGAATATCCCAAGAAATTGTTAAGACAAAAGACTGCAACAGCATCTTTGTTTAGCTGGTCTAATTAATTATCAGTCAGCGTGCTATGGTAATATTTCTGTTTTCCATTGTGTTCAGCTGTGCATGTTTTAAAATGTTAGCACATGCTAAAACAATAAAGTCAGCCGTAGAAGATGTATTTTCATGGGTCTGTGCACGGCTGACATCAGTAGCTGAAAAGGCACCAGGTTTAACGGGGTTACTGGGGGCAGAGCGGGGGATGGGCCATGTAAATCAATCACAAGCTCCACAGAGCTGCTCTCGTCTGTCCACACCTACAGATAAAGGCGCGCGGCTGGATTGCTTCTTCGTCAAGGCCGTGAGTTCCCTTTAACTCATTCCTGGGGCAAAGACAATATCACCTTTGGGAAGAATGTCCAGTTGCCATAGCGTTGTACAACAATGTTGTCCGCTTACAAAGCCAAGCCCTTAGCCAAGCCTTCACCTCTGACCCTGCTCCGTCCAGCCCGAGTGTCATTTATCCACCTTGAAGCTTGTTGCTCAAACGGCCCAGAACCAAAGCTCAGTGGTTGGTTAGACATTTTAGACTGTGCTGCTTTTAGATTGAAAGACAAAATGGCGAGATGCAGAGTTATATTGATTTCTGCAGTATTGATTTCTCTGTTGCCTGCTATCAGGAGGGGTGGGGGGTTTCTATGGTGAGAGAAAGGCAGGAAACCACAATCTATCCCTAAAGAATCACTGAGCTATAATACAGTTTAGATGCATTTTTAACAACATTACTCAGAGAAGTGTATAGTGTGAACTTTGCATCACTTTTGTCATTTGTTGTAGATTGTAAACCAGCTGAAATGTAAATATTTCAGAAATAGGTTATCACTAAACCAGGATCAGAGAGAAGAGGTCCACTGAGGTCTGGCTCGTCAATGAGACTGATTTAATCATGGCCTGCAGCACGTTTGGGGCTGTAAATTTGTGATAATGTTTTTTGAGTGTCAGATACAAAAGTCTTATCTATACCGCAGCGAACGATGAATCCCAACTGTGACCCGTGGTCTTCCTGCTCCATGTTCGGTGTGAGGCGAGCTGAGTGGTGGTGACTGAGAATGATGGGGGTTTGTCCGAGATGTGCAGGGCTGCAGGGAGGGTTACTGTGAGCGTGTATCAGTGTCAGGCTTTACCTCAGGGGTGAGGCGGGAGGGCAGCAGCTCAGAAGCTTCCTCCACGTGAGGATTCACACGTGGCTTTTCTGTTTACAAACAGGATCCTGGCATTCTGCGCAGAAACACATTACATAACAACTACAAAGCCAATAGCATCTCTTCCTGCTTCCCGCCAATCCACTCCCCCAACACTCCATCCATTTTTCTTGACTGAGCGTTTTGCCATTTAGACCAGTGGAAGCGACACATAACCATGGTCTAGGTTAGGGATGTGTTCACCGAGGAGTCATGACTCGAGCACTCCTGGTTTTAGGTTGTTCCATGCACATCTTGGTTAAAGATTTACTAACAGCAGCAGGAGCCTGAAATACATCTTTATTTTAACCAAGAATGCTTCAACTTTTTTTGCTTTATCCATCCATCCATCCATTTTCTTCCGCTTATCCGGGGTCGGGTCGCGGGGGTAGCAGCCTAAGTAGGGAGGCCCAGACTTCCCTCTCCCCAGCCACTTGGAGCAGCTCCTCTGGGGGAATCCCAAGGCGTTCCCAGGCCAGCCGAGAAACATAGTCCCTCCAGCGTGTCCTGGGTCTTCCTCTGGGTCTCCTCCCGGTGGGACATGCCCGGAACACCTCACCAGGGAGGCGTCCAGGAGGCATCCTAACCAGATGCCCGAGCCACCTCAACTGGCTCCTCTCGATGTGGAGAAGCAGCGGCTCTACTCCGAGTCCCTCCCGGATGACTGAGCTTCTCACCCTATCTCTAAGGGAGAGTCCAGACACCCTGCGGAGAAAACTCATTTCAGCCGCTTGTATCCGAGATCTCGTTCTTTCGGTCATAACCCAGAGCTCATGACCATAGATGAGGGTAGGAACATAGATCGATCGGTAAATTGAGAGCTTTGCCTTTTGACTCAGCTCTCTCTTCACCACGACAGACCGGTACAGCGCCCGCTTCACTGCGGATGCTGCACCTATCCGCCTATCGATCTCACGCTCCAGTTTTCCCTCATTCGTGAACAAGACCCCGAGATACTTAAACTCCTCCACTTGGGGCAGGACCTCCTCCCCGACCCGGAGAAGGCATGCTACCCGTTTTTGGCTTTAGTTTTCATGAAAACACAATTTTAAGTATTTTCTTGATGCTGTGCATTTGAAACTAAACCTTCATTCAAAATAAATTGGTTTGCATTGCTGCATTTTTGCATAAAGTAATTGACTGTGCAAAATCTTGTGTCCTCTATATAGTTTCCTCCAAGAAGCCAGACATTCATCATTTGAAATATTTATAATTGTTTTCACACTTTCTCAAGATGTTTTAATGTTTATTTTTTCCTCTTACTTTCAGTGCCTGACCTTTTTCAGAGGACTTTTTTTTTTCTTTATTAAGCCACCTGTGAGCTCCGAATCCTTTAGGAATAAAAAAGAAATCTCCTAAACTTAAAGCCAGCCTTGTGTTGAATCATAAAGACTTTTAGGCACTTTGTTACCAGCAGTTTGTCACAAACACAATTTATTCCCATTCTATCCAGTTTAATCTGTGGGAAACATTAAAAATAACCCAGTTTCACACATAATTAGAGTTTAAGAGCCAACAAGGTGCTTCCTGAAGAGCTATTAGCTGAAAACCTGACACACACAAGAACTGAGAGGTGACTCCTCTCTCAGGTCGTTGCTGGATTTGTTCCTGTTTCTTAAAATACAGGACTTTCAGATACTGGTCATCTGCTGCAAAAGGATTTTAATACCTAAAACAGCTTTATTTTGGTCCCGAACTTGTCCACTTTGTGATAGTCAGTCACAAATACTTCAGAAAAAAAAGCCAAAATTCAAAGAAACTCTTTCAAAGTCCTTCATAAAGTCTTAAACTGTTGATCAAAACCAGTTTAGAAGACATCTGCACGCTCCTACAAGCACCCTGCAGATAATAATAATAATAATAATAATAATAATAATAATAAACTTTATTTGTATAGCACCTTCCTACAATGCCTTGCATTGACCAAGGTGCTTAACAGGACAGAAGAGATAAAAACAGGTACAATAAATCAGTGAAAATAAAAATAAAACCAGCAGCAGATGTTGGATGTGGTCTATCATGGTGCACTAAGATTCATAACTGGCTGTGATTATCATACCCACCACTGCACCCTGTATTCACTGGTTAACTGGACATCATTACTGCACATAGACTCTTCCACTGGTATATTTTCATCTTTAAATCACTTCTTGGTCTACTGCCTTCATACATCTCCTCCTACATGTCTGTGTTAGTGCAGCTACAGCGTGCGCTCTCAGGACATGATTACCTGCAGTGTTCCGTCAGTGAGGACTGAGCTTGGCAAAAGGGCCTTCTCCTACTCTTCTCCTGCTTCCTGGAATATCTTACAAAAAGATCTGAAGATCTCGACCTTGACTTCTCTAAATGGCTTTAAGAATCAGTTGGAATCCTTGCAAAAACCAATGCAGACATGTTCCTGGTTTTGATTTTCTACATCTGCCTTATAATCTGTCTGTTTTGCTACTTTGACATCTTTGTTTTAACTTGTTTAAAAAAAATCTGTATTTCTCTCTTATGATTGTCTATTGTTGATTGTCCAAGGAAAGTCTACTGTTGTTGTTGTTATCATCATTCTTTGTTTGTAGCAAGGTCTCTCTTGTAAATTAGTCCTTGAGGCTCAATGGGATTAACCTGCCTAAATAAAGGTTGAAAATTATAATGAAATCAGGCTTCTCTATAGGAAAATATAATTAACTTAAAGGAGACCACAGATAGGTTTTTAAAAATTTTATGGTATATCTGTGGGCTATCCAGACAATATTCATTCACTTTAATACACAAAATAATTCTTAGATAATCAATTATACCCTTTTTAATTCTGCCATTTTTAACTTTCGTTTTGAACGACTGAAATATGATAATGAGTTCTCATGTCCACGCCCTTCAAAGATCTGTTTACATTTACTCCGCCCTCTGTAACACCCAGTCTCTGTAATCTGTTGTTGTTTTAAAATTAGCTCTTTTTTTAATTACTCATTTGACTTACTGTTAGTGCTAGCTTAAGATAACTTAACGAAAGCCGTCTGCGCGCGCCGCCATTTGCAGCTCCTTTTAGCATTAGCCCACCTCCGAGTGCTAATGATAGCTCTTCCTCCTCCGGGCGGGCGGTGCTTAGCTCCGCTCGTTGCATGCGGCGCTTTTGGGAGCGATGTCTGCTTCAGTCCAGACACACACAAAGTTCACTGAGTGTCTCCAGTTAATTTATCCGTATGAGGCAACCTCTGACCGGACCCCACGCTCCTCAAAAGCCAGCAGTTGCCAGCAGTTCCCGCCCGCAGATGGTCCCCCTTCGCCGGCGGTCTGCTCGTTTTATTTCTGCCGGCTGCGCGTTGGGAGCGATCGCTAATACACTAAAAATTGAACTAAAACGTAAAAATAACAATTATACTTTTTTATAAAGCCATTTAAAACAACCACAGCTGCAACAAAGTGCTGTACACATTAAATTAAGAACATTTAAACAAAAGATGAGATGAAATCAGGAAAAACAACCGTCACGTCTATTATACTGAAGTGGGTTGAGCCTAACCAGGGGTTGCTAGGTGAGGGGCTGGACTCAGGTTTGAGGTGGGTTGTGGCTGTGGTTTGTGACGTCACAAACCGCAGGATTTGAAACCTTTGTGTTTCTATCAAAGATAAATAAATATGCTTAGAGTAAATAAACCACTGGGTGCATTTTTTTGGCACTAGGACTGTTTTTTTTATGAAGTACATACCCAAAGTTGAGTAAAAAAAAACATTAAAAAGTGAATTTTGAATCTGTGGTCCCCTTTAAGGCTGGTTTAAAATGTTTACACCATAGTGAATATGGACCTGTATCTGCCATTCAATTCACTGCTTTTCCCTTTTCAAACCATTTAAATGAGTTTTTATACAGACTGGAAATAGGCCAACTTTAAAGATTTAAATGGGACTGAACCTTGTGTGGCTCTTGAACTTTCACTTCAAAATGCACATCAAAAAATCAGCTCTAGGTAAATCAAATCCGTTTCCATGATGAGGCCAAGAGGCGTGACCGTAAACATTCAAAGGACAAACAGTTTGAGTTTATGACCATATAACCTGTCAGAATATCATTTCTGGCTAAACAAACTGTCCAATCTTGTTCTGTAAACTTTTAAAACCTTTTCCAAAGGTAATGTCCCATCTATTATCTGCAAACCTTAGTCATGAAAACACTATCGAACTCCATGCAGTACAAAGCTGTGTAAATAAAGGGTTCTGGTTAAAATGGCAGTCAGCTGAGAGTTTTTGGTAGGAGTTGTCTCTTAAAGGTTCTGTTGTCCACAGGAGGAGGTTCAGACAGCTGGGCTGGACGGTCCTTTACAAGAGAAACGTACCAAACGCCTGCAATGACATCAGCATCTTCTTAGAAGCACTTTTGCTCAATAAAAGGTTTCATTGCCAACATTTTTACAAGCTTCAGCTGATGTGTGTTCAAACTGTCTCTTTTAGAACCAATTGGATCAACAGACACCCACATCATGATCCAGAGTTTAGCTCTTTAACATTGTTCGTGTTTGGAAAGATGGAGAGAAGGATTTCAGTAGCTTCTGATGCAGCAGGAATGAGTTGATTAATAAATGAGTTTGTGATTTATGTTCAATGAGTGCCTCATCAGCTCAGATCAGCTGATCACACACCAACAACTTCCACAAACTAAAAACACAAGAAACTAAACTTTCTACATTTACTTACGGCTAAGATTTGCTGTTTGAAGCTTCTGTGGGCTCTACGTCCTAATACAAATGTATCTTTAGTGTCACCTTTGATGAAGAAAACTCGTATCTAATTTCTGGGGTTAGTAAGTCCATGATCTGTCTTTTTATCGGTACTTTCAATAAAACTTAAATTAACCACGGTAAAAACAAAAAGGTTAAATCAAGACATCTAGACAAGTTTCTTAAAGGGAGACAAAGGCCAAAATGGTTCAGGAAAAAGGTTTGTAGGCTCAATCATCCAAGTAGATAACAACAACAAAAAAGTTCAATTATGTCATCTGGACGTTTGCTAACTTTGAAATTTTGGAAAGCATTTTAATTAATTTTAATTTAGTACTATCCTTTGGCCATATTTTCCCATTTGCTCTGCTCACAGTTTACTGTTGGATCCCACAAACTTACTGAATATTTACGAGAACATACAGTAAACCTGTCTGAGTGAACATCAGAGTTAGTAGATTTCTTCTCCAATCGTAATGGATTGCTGGCTGGCTGGCTGTCCGGATGGACAGACGGACGGACAGACAGACAGATGGACGGATACTTTATTGATCCCAAAGGAAATTATAAAGTGGTCTGTAGCTCCCATTCATACGAACAATGAGATAAAAACCCACCAGATAAAAAAAACAGAGTATTCAAAAATAAATAAATAATTAAAGCAACACTAAAAGAGGAGATCAAACACCAACTATGTTAGGGGACATAGGGGACAGCTAGCTTCTCTTGTTCGTGCCAGGAGTGGCGAATTACACAGCAAGGGACAAACGAGTTGCTTAGTCTCTCAGTAGAGCACCTCAATGAACGGAAGCTGGTGCTCACTGAACTTCGCTGATGAGAGAAGACAGAGTTCAATGGATGGCCCTGATTGTACATGATCGCCCTGATGTTGGAGCACGTCCTCTGCTGCATCACCTTCTCCACAGAGTCAAGGCCCAGTCCCACCACAGAGCCATTAGTACTAGGGATTGGACAATGAATGAACATAAAGCATTTCACAGCTAGTTTAATCTCTTCTTGCCACTCATTTGGAATTAACTTTTCCAAAAGATGTCCTGTGAGGCTGAAGAGTCTGCAACTTCTGAACTACTTCTGGATGAAGCACATGTGCTCTCCATAAGGAAGCAACCATAGATGCAATCAGCCTTGCTGGGAGATGTTTAGACCAGATGGGCTTTAAAGCACTCATGAGATGGTTGCTGTAGCTACCGGTACATTGAAATAAATCCACGTTACGCTGTGCACCGTTCATAATGCTGACTGTTGCGCAGATGAAGGGGCTGAGGGAGCAGAGACAGTTGGAAGGAAATCCTGAGTATTGCTGCTAGTTGGGGTCAGGTCAGTGGATTTGTTTGTGCAGGAGCTCATTTCTTCAGTGTCCATGTGATGCAGCTTGAGAACACAAAGCAGGTCCAGACTGTGTGAGCTGCTGGGCAGGCTGTACTTTTAGATGGTGTTGATTAAACAAGAAAAAAGGTTTAAGATGTGAGCTAATGCTCCACCGTCAGCACTAACCTGCTCTGCTTAAATCATGGTCGTTATTTGTGTACATACAATGTTTTACCTGAGCGCTCACAGAAAAAGCTGAACATGGATTATAAAAAAAGCCTAATTTTATAATTGTCCAAATAAACAGAACTATTAAATATACTGATGTCTCACCTTTGATGAAGTGTATAAACTGAGCAGATCAGAGTGGTCTAGCTGCTAAATCAACAAAGATGAGTTTTCCTGGAATACAGGTTCAACACGTTGTATCAGCAGTGTACAGAGGTGGGGTTTATCCTCGACAAAGAAACTCTTACGCTTACTCGTGACTTTTTCTAGAAGAACTTGAATGTTTTCATCTCTAAACCTAAAAACCTAACACAGCTCCTGATTCTGTGAATACCTGGTCACAAAGCAGACATTCACCCATATCTTTACATGCAAAACTGTCATATTCAAAAAAGGTGCATCAGTTTGGATCTGTGACGTCACCTCTGTGAGAAGACTCTGTGGTAAGGTTACATATGAAATTAATAATAAGAATAATAAGAATAAGAATAATAAGAATAATAAAAAAAAATAATAATAAT
>JBBPBX010013760.1:27130-51888 GCA_038048925.1 Garcialebias charrua
ATATATATATTTATATATATCGTATATATATAATCCCTTCTGTGCTCTGAAGACGAGTCTGTGTGCTCTTCATCATGTAGACCACAGGATGCTTTCAACTTTGATAATTGCCCATTGTACACTTTCTGATTATTTTTTCAGAAGTATAGTTTCAGCACTGAGACTGGGAAAACAAATCCTGTTTGAGTCCAACAGTACATTCCTGTAATTAAACATGAAAATAAAGAACTTCTTAATAATGACTTCCATCTAATTATAGTTTATGTTTCATTTACCATACCATACCACTTTATTTATAAAGTACTTAAAACAGCAACAGGCCAATCAATCGGCCAGTGGCGCTCACCCCAATAGTCGCTAAATTCTTTGAAAAACTGGTCATGACCCACATCAAAACAACCATCAACATCAACGAGGACCCTCATCAGTATGCATACCGCGAGAACCAATCAACAGAGGATGCCATCTCCTCTGTGGTCCACACTGCTCTCACCCACCTGGAACAGAAGGACTCCTACATCCGTATGCTCTTTGTGGACTTCACATCTGCCTTCAACACCATGGTCCACAAACCCTGATGGACAAACTACTTACACTAGGACTAAGCCCCTCCATTTGTAACTGGGCACTAGACTTCTTAACAAACACACCACAGTGTGTCACATCAGAGTCAGTGAGGATCCACAACTTCTCCTCCTCCACCATAACCCTCAGCACTGGCTCTCCTCAAGGATGTGTGTTGAGCCCTCTCCGGTTCACTCTGCTCACATATGATTGTGCAGCAACCCATCCAGGCTGTCATATTGTAAAGTTTGCAGATGATACAGCGGTGGTGGGATGCATCACAAACAATGATGAGTCCAGCTACAGGCAGGAGGTGGAACACCTGGAGAGCTGGTGCAAAGAGAATAACCTTCACATCAATGTGAAGAAGACAAAGAAGATGATTGTGGACTTCAGAAGGAACAAACACGCCCCTGAACATAAGAGGATCTGCGGTGAAAGTGATCTCCAGCTACAAGTACTTGGGTCTACACATGAACGATAACCTCAGCTGGAGCAACAACACCACCAGTCTGATCAAGAAAGCTCATCAGAGACTCTACTTCCTCAGGCAGCTGAGACGAGTTGGTCTGGGAAGCTCAGTCCACACCTCCTTCCACAGGTGTGCAATGGAGAGCATCCTATGCTTCAGCATCAATGTGTGGCATAGAGGCTGCACAGCTGCAGAAAGAAAATCTTTGCAGAGAGTGGTGAAGGCTGCACAGAAGTCTGTTGGAGTCAGTCTCCCCACCATCACAGACATTTACACCTCCAGATACAGGAAGAGAGCCACTTGCATCATGAAGGACCCTACTCACCCATACACACACACTTTTTGCTCCACTCCCCTCAGGAAGGAGGTTAAAGGATCAGTATGTAAGTTATTTTTTAAACATATGTCTTCACTCTGCCAATATTTTATGATAGATGTTTGACAGGTAATCTCTGAAAAAAACTATAGTCCTCTGGCGTCTCCCGGTGGTAATAAAAGCATTTATAAAAACCAAAGCGCCCCGCGGTTAACCAGCCAATAAAAACAGAGTTTATAACCAGCCAATAAAAACAGAGCTTCTAACTTCTCACGCTCCTAACCCAGCCCCCCCCCAACCCACGCCCCCGCCTGCGAGCCCGCAGCGGCTGCGCAGGTTCTCGTTGAAATAATTGCAAAGCGATGCAGGACTGTTTTATATGTGACACAAATGTATTAAATTCCCCTTCTTCATCCCTTATCTGGACTATTCTTTTGTTTTTTTGCCAAAAGTCAAGTGATCGCTCACCTCCTCTCCTCTCCCTCCGCTGAGTGCATTGAATGAGGAAATGGCTGAGGTTGTCACGAGCAAATTAAAGTCAGGTTTTACGTGACTGCTCCAGTCCCTGCAGATTTTCTGGTGTTCTGGAGTGCTGGACCAGCGCTCCATGGTTTTATTTTATTTTTTAGAACGTTTTATTAACATATAAACACAGAATATGTAGCGGCTCTGACAGGAGCTGACAGCGGAGGCAGAGCTGATCTCAAGTTCAGCAGACCACGGGGGAGCAACCATATATGGCTCTGAGGGGGTAGGAGCAGAATACTTTCCCTGTTCAAAATTTTTCTAAGTGTTTTGGTCATACAGCAATCGCAGACAGCAGCTTTAAGGAGCATTAAGTGTAGAACCACTAGACTGAGGAACAGCTTCTACCCTGAGGCTGTTAGACTCATGAATATCTAACCAGAATAATCACTGTGAAATATCACATCATGTTGCTGCTGATCTGGTCATGTTGCTGCTGATCTGTTTCATGCTGCTGTGTTCATTCATGTTCATCTGCTCACACAGACTCATGTTCGTGCTGCTGTTTGGAGTAAAGTTTTTCTATGATATTAGTGCCTAGTGTATTTTTAGTTAATGTTTTTCTTAGTTCATATCTTAGATGTTATTACTGTTCTTCTTTTACATATTATTGTTGGATGAAACTGGGACCCTGTGTGCATAATCTTGTTTCATCACATGTACCACATGTGGTGCAAATGACAATAAAGAATCGCTGACACGGACTCTGACTCTGAAAAAAGAACTATACAGTACAGTAGTCCCTCGTTTATTGTGGAGGATCAGTACCCTGAAGCCCCTTGATAAGTGAAAAACCACGAAGTAGGAATAGTAGTACAAGTAGTGAGTAGTAGTTTATTTTAGTATATACAAACCGGATTCCAAAAAAGTTGGGACACTAAACAAATTGTGAATAAAAACTGAATGCAAGGATGTGGAGGTGCCAACATCTAACATTTTATTCAGAATAGAACAAAAATCACAGATCAGAGTCAGAGTCAGAGAGTCTTTATTGTCATTTGCACCGCATGTAGTACATGTGATGAAATGAGATTATGTACACAGGGTCCCAGTTACATCCAACAACAAAATGTAAGAGAAAAACAGTAATAACATCTAGGATATGAACTAAGAAAAACATCCAACTAGAAATACACTAAGCCCTAGAGTAATAGAAAAACGTCATTACAAACAGCAGCACGAACATGAGTCTTTATGAGCAGATGGTCACAGATGAACACAGCAACAAGAAAACAGATCAGCATCAGCATGATGTGATATTTCACAGTGATTATTCTTATTATTTATTTATTCATGAGTCTAACAGCCTCAGGGTAGAAGCTGTTCCTCAGTCTAGTGGTTCTACATTTGATGCTCCTCAACCTCCGTCCTGAGGGGAGTGGGGCAAAGAGTGTGTGTGCTGGGTGAGTGGGGTCTTTCATGATGCAGGTGGCTTTTTTCCTGCATCTCGAAGTGTAAATGTCTGTGATGGTGGGGAGACTGACTCCAACAGACTTCTGTGCAGCCTTCACCACTCTCTGCAAAGCTTTTCTTTCTGCAGCTGTGCAGCCTCCATGCCACACATTGATGCTGGAGCACAGGATGCTCTCCACTGCACACCTGTAGAAGGATGTGAGGACTGGGCTACTCAGACCAGCTCGTCTCAGCCGTCTGAGGAAGTAGAGTCTCTGATGACCTTTCTTGATCAGGCTGGTGGTGTTGTTGGTCCAGCTGAGATTATCATTCAAGTGTACCCCCAAGTACTTGTAGCTGGAGACCACTTCCACCACTGATCCACCTATGTTCAGTGGGGTGTGTGTTTGTTTGTTCCTTCTGAAGTCCACAATCATCTCCTTTGTCTTCTTCACATTCATGTGAAGGTATTCTTCACAGTTTCTTTCATCAAATGTTTAAACTGAGAGAATGTATCATTTTAAGGGAAAAATATGTCATTTCAAAATTTCATGGCATCAACAAATCCCAAAAAAGTTGGGACAAGTCCATTTTTACCACTGTGTGGCATCCCCCCTTCTTCTTACAACACTCAACAGACGTCTGGGGACAGAGGAGACCAGTTTCTCAAGTTTAGAAATAGGAATGCTCTCCCATTCATGTCTAATACAGGCCTCTAACTGTTCAATCATCTTGGGCCTTCTTTGTTGCACCTTCCTCTTTATGATGCACCAAATGTTCTCTATAGGTGAAAGATCTGGACTGCAGGCTGGACATTTCAGTACCGGATCCTTCTCCTACGTAGCCATGATGTTGTGATTGCTGCAGAATGTGGTCTGGCATTATCTTGTTGAAAAATGCAGGGTCTTCCCTGAAAGAGATGACGTCTAGATGGAGCATATGTTGTTCTAGAACCTGAACATAGTTCTCTGCATTAATGGTGCCTTTCCAGACATGCAAGCTGCCCATGCCACAAGCGCTCATGCAACCCCATACCATCAGTGATGCAGGCTTCTGAACGGAGCGTTGATAACAACTTGGGCTATCCTTGTCCTCTCTGGTCCGGATGACATGGCGTCCCAGTGTTCCATAAAGAACTTCAAATTGTGACTCATCTGACCACAGAACAGTCTTCCATTTTGCCACACTCCATTTTAAATGACCCCTGGCCCAGTGCAAACGTCTGAGCTTGTGGAGCTTCCTCTTTGCACTGTAGAGTTTCAGCTGGCAACGGCGGATGGCACGGTGGATTGTGTTCACTGACAATGCTTTCTGGAAGTATTCCTGAGCCCATTCTGTTATTTCCTTGACAGTGGCATTCCTGTTTGAGGTGCAGTGACGTTTAAGGGCCCGGAGATCAGAGTCAGAGAGTCTTTATTGTCATTTGCACCGCATGTGGTACATGTGATGAAAACGAGATTATGTACACGAGGTCCCAGTTACATCCAACAACAAATGAAAGAGAAAAACAGTAATAACATCTAGAACTAACTAAGAAAAACATCAACTAGTAATACACTAAGCCTAATATAGTGGGAATAAACAGCAGCACGAACATGAGTCTGTATGAGCAGATGGTCACAGATGAACACAGCAACAAGAAAACAGATCAGCATCAGTATGATGTGATATTTTGCAGTGTTTATTTTTATTTTATTTTTATTTATTCATGAGTCTAACAGCCTCAGGGTAGAAGCTGTTCCTCAGTCTAGTGGTTCTACACTTGATGCTCCTCAACCTCCGTCCTGAGGGGAGTGGGGCAAAGAGTGAGTGTGCTGGATGAGTGAGGTCTTTCATGATGCAGGTGGCTCTTTTCCTGCATCTGGAGGTATAAATGTCTGTGATTGTGGGGAGACTGACTCCAACAGACTTCTGTGCAGCCTTCACCACTCTCTGCAGAGCTTTCCTCTCTTCAACTGTGCAGCCTCCATGCCACACGTTGATGCTGGAGCACAGGATGCTCTCCACTGCACACCTGTAGAAGGAGGTGAGGACTGGGCTGCTCAGACCAGCTCGTCTCAGCCGTCTGAGGAAGTAGAGTCTCTGATGACCTTTCTTGATCAGGCTGGTGGTGTTGTTGCTCCAGCTGAGGTTATCATTCATGTGTACACCCAAGTATTTGTAGCTGGAGACCACTTCCACTGCAGACCCACCTATTTTCAGTGGGGCATGGGTGTGTTTGTTCCTTCTGAAGTCCACAATCATCTCCTTTGTCTTCTTCACATTCATGTGAAGATTATTCTCTTTGCACCAGCTCTCCAGGTGTTCCACCTCCTGTCTGTAGCTGGACTCATCATTGTTTGTGATGCATCCCACCACCGCTGTATCATCTGCAAACTTAACAATATGACAGCCTGGAAGTGTGGCTGTACAATCATATGTGAGCAGAGTGAACAGAAGGGGGCTCAGCACACATCCCTGAGGAGAGCCAGTGCTGAGGGTTATGGTGGAGGAGGAGAAGTTGTGGATCTTCACGGACTGTGGTCTGTCTGTTAAGAAGTCTAGTACCCAGTTACAAATAGAGGGGCTTAGTCCAAGTGTAGATAGTTTGTCTATCAGAGTTTGGGGGATCATGGTGTTGAAGGCAGATGTGAAGTCCACAAAGAGCAGACGCACGTATGAGTCTTTCTGATCCAGGTGGGTGAGAGCAGTGTGGACCACGGAAGAAATGGCGTCCTCTGTTGATCGGTTCTCACGGTATGCGTATTGATGAGGGTCCTCATTGATGTTGACGGTTGCCTTGATGTGGGACATGACCAGTTTCTCAAAACATTTAGCGACTATCGGGGTGAGGGCCACCGGTCTATAGTCATTCAGACCAGTCACTGTGGAGCTCTTTGGGACTGGGATGATGGTCGCGGTCTTCAGGCAGGTGGGAACTGACTCCAGTGCAAGTGAGGTGGTGAAGATGTCAGCCAGCACCTCACAGAGCTGGTCCGCACATTCCTTCAGAACTTTCCCTGGGATGTTGTCTGGTCCGGTTGCTTTATGAGGATTAATCTTTCTGAGACTGCCTCTCACTTCTGCTGCGGACACCCTGAGATGCTCTTCATCTGGTGATGAGGTGAGTCTGGTGCTAGCTGGTCTGTTTGGATCACGAGCATCCAGTAGAGTTTTATGGCCTTGACCCTTACGCACAGTGATTGTTCCAGATTCTCTGAATCTTTTGATGATGTTATGCACAGTTGATGATAATAACTTAAAAGTCTTTGCTATTTTACGCTGGGTAACACCATTCTGGTATTGCTGCACTATCTTTCTGCGCAACAATGGTGGAATTGGTGATCCTCTTACCATCTTGGCTTCTGAGAGACACTAAAGCCGGGTACAAACCAGAATCGTCAAAACGCTCCTGCCGCACCCTTTTGGCCGCTTGTCACTTTCACACAAAGCCACTGAAGACGCGTCTGATGACGCGCACTGGGGGGAGGCAGAGGAAGGGGGTCTAGCTCATTTTCCGGGTCGAGTTGTTGTGTTTCATGCTGCTGGCAGATAAAATCAGCAGCACGTGAGCCTCGTTACTACTTGAGTGGGTTTTCTACGAGCCGAACTGCAGCTCCGACAGTCTTTGTTGAGATTAAAACGTTTTTTTTTTATGTTTGGGGTGATCGTACGCTGGAGCGGACAGCAGCAACTGTAAAAATTCCAAGTTTCTTACCGGAGTCTGGTTCCAATTCATGGAGGCTCGATGGGGTAAGTTTAAAAAGTCCAAAAAAAGTCCCGTTGTCGTTGTGTCATCACATAGCAGAGGCTCTCCCGATTGGTTGCTGGACGCGTCGAGCAACGTCGAGCCGCAAAATATCAACTTTGTCGATCCTTGGCGGCTCGACGCTGCTCAACACGTAGGTTGCTTCGGACGTGCGCGGAAAGGAACTGCCACGTGCTGAAGCGCCGCTTTAAACACTCAAAATGCGCCGCTTCGCGATACGCCGCACCTCGACACCTCTCCACATAGACTTTCAATGTAAACCGGCCGCTTCCGCCGCCCGAAACGAGTCCGGTCGGTGCCCGGCATGACACTCTGAGAAGCTCTTTTTATACCCAATCACGTTGTCAATTGACCTAATTAGTGTTAACTGGTCTTCCAGCTGTTACTTATATGCTCAATTTCCTTTTTCTAACCACTTATTGCTACTTGTCCCAACTTTTTTGGGATTTGTTGACACTGTGAAATTTTGAATCAACATATTTTTCCTTTAAAATGTTACATTTACTCAGATTAAACTATTGCTCTGTCATCTATGTTCTATTACGAATAAAATATTGACATTTGCCATTTCCTCATCATTGCATTCAGTTTTTATTCACAATTTGTTTAGTGTCCAACTTTTTTGGAATCCAGTATGTATAAATAAAGGCGTTTTAAACCCTTCCCATATTCTTGTAATATTCTAAACAATGTTTCTAAACTCTAAACACTCTAAAAGAGCACAGAATGTCATGATTTCAGCTCTCTGACTCTCGGCTGTTCTCTGCCACCAGAGTGGAGATATGACACGTTGCAGGAGGACAATTCTCCTGCAGCTGTGGGCTGCACGCAGGTGCTAAATAATTTATTTTAAATAAAAGTTCCATGCGGATCGTGTGGCTCGTCCATCAATCAGCCAATTGTGTGTCTTGTCCAATCTTACTTTGAAAAACTGAGATAGAACGAGTCTGTGTAAAACAAACCGTGAAGTAGCGAAGGACTACTGTAAAGAAAAACAAAACCTCATGCAGACTAGCTTTTAGTTTGCTAAAATGGTCAGAATTAAACTATTAATAAGCTTTTTACAACATCCTTTGTTCATAACTTTTACACTTCAAAACTGCTGAACTTCTTTCTTTCTTTCTTTCTTAATCTTTATTTAACCAGGCAAAGAAATCCCATTTAGATCACAGATCTTTTTTGCAAGGGAGGCCTGGAGGCAGCCTAACGTGCCTGTGTTTGATCTGTGGGAGGAAACCGGAGTACCCGGAGAAAACCCACACAAGCTCGAGAAGAACATGCAAACTCTACACAGAAAGACCCCAGGTCCAACCAGGGATTGAACCCAAGACCTTCTTGCTGTGAGGCAACAGTGCTAACCACTGAGTTGTCGTGCTGCCTTTAACACTTCCTGGGTCACATTTATAACACTTTATAGCTGTAGCGTTACCACGGGCCACACTGTTTATTTTTCTGCTGATTTAAAGGATTGTTCCAGTTTTGGTCCCTGCAGTGTGAGTTGTTAATGCCAGAAACAAAGTGATGATGATACTTTCTAGGGTTCTATAAGACTGGAGTTAGGAGTAATGTCAACAATCCAACCAGCAGGGTTAGACTGCAGAGGGAGTGTCCACATGTTGGACACATCTGTCTCCCATTAGACATACAGAACAATGTCAATTGTACAGATCCCTTCTTCACATAAAGGGGGAAGGGAGGAGGCTCTCTGGGGAAGAAATTACAAATGTGTCCTTTTTGTCTCTGCCAACGTCAGTTTATCTTTCCATCAAATTTAGAGAAGAAGATAGTAAACTGGATCGAAGCTTCTCTATGAAGTCTTTGTGTGTTGTGTAACTTTGTCAGTGTTAGAGTGGTTCATCTTGTTTCTGAGGAAGTTATTTCAAACTGCAGGGCTGTCCTACTTTTGGTCGGTGACAGGGGTGTTGAGTAGAGAACAGGAAGGACTAACAGGTCTGTTGCTCCGGGCTCCTCATGTGACAAAACTGTCCTTACGTCACAGACTAGTGATTCAACTGAAGAGAGCAATAACAGGGAAGTGCTGGACTCAAAAAGAGCTAAACCCAAGCTTGTGCAATGCAGAGTCAGCCCCTCCCCCACCCTGTTGTTATTAATGGAACCAACATGTGTCACGTGAAGGTCCGAGCGTCGAGTCTCTGAAATCCAGGTAACAACCTACACATGTCCGAAGAGCAAACACTTGTCTCTGAGCTGGAGAAAAGCTGACACAGATCTGCTTTTCTTGATACAAGCAGGGATTGAGAAGATGCTGCTGGAGGTCATTAGGTTTGTGGAGCAACAAACTCAGCTCAATATTTCTGAGAGGGATTTATAATGCAGCAATGCAAGCCCTCTGACCTCATTACACAGGGTTGCTCAGGATAAGGTTTCACCAGCAGCATCGCTACTTGCTCTGTGCACTGCCTGACTCCTGTCTGACAAAATAAGATCAAGTTTCATATGAAATGGACCATTTCTGTATTTATGTAATAATTAGTGCTGCCTTGAAAATGACATGCAAAGACAGTGAGCAGCATTTTATGTGGTACACAAATGTGATATATTAGTATTATAATTATTAATTTGCCTCTGAGTTCCAGTGTTGACAAAGTTACATATATTCAGATGACAACATATTCTGTTTTAAAGAGACTTCAACAGGACTATTGTGAAAATGAGGATTTTCTATTTTGTCTTATTTATGAACCAGGAAAATACAACTAGGCCCTTCTCTGTGAAGGAAACAGACACTTGAGTTTATGGCCTATTCCTGGAACAATTCAACCAAACATCACTCCAACGCAGCAGCGTTGGCTTTGATTTATAATACTAACATTTCTATTCCCCTTGTGTTTCTGCTCTGGACCTCCGAGCAGCTGTTGTGGTGGTGAATATCACACAGACCTGCCAATCCTGCCGAACAGTCCACCTCTCTTACTCTGACAACGCTCAGATTTCACAGGCACCCCTCCAGAGGACTGGCATGCCTGAGTGTGAGTCCAATGCAAAGCAAACTGTTGCACTGACGACAGAAATGGAACCAAACATCCATCCAACAAGTTGTTTGTGCAGATAATTTGTAATCTTTGGTAAGAATGCCTCCTGAGTGCCCCCTTAGGGAGGTGTTCTGGACATGTCCAACTGGGAAGAGACACTGGGGAAGACCCAGGACATGCTGTAGAGACGTCGTCTCTCTGCTGGCCTGGAAACACCATGGAATCCTTCCAGAAGAGCTGGAAGAGGTGGCTGTGGACAAAGATGTCTGGACCTCCCTGTTTAAGCTTCTGCCCCAAGCCTTGACTCTGATTTTTTTAATTTTTATTTTATTTAACATTTATTTATACAGGTAGTCTGAGTCACGAGTACTCATTTTCAAGATAGACCTGTTTGGGAGCAGATGGTAGGGGTTAAGGCCCTTGCTCATGGGCCCAGAGTGGGACAAATGAGGTTGGAGGCAGGTGTGGGTGTTTCACCTTTTCCACCCACATTTTGATGTTGTCGATCCAGGGAGTTGAACCGGTGACTTTCTGATCACAGGCCCACCTTCTCTAACCTCTGCACTACCACTCCCTACAGTGCTGCATCAAACGCATCCTGCAGTCTTCATAGTGCTGTCTGCTAACATGAGTTCAGGACATGTTAGACTGGTACAAGACATGTACAGGATGGTACAGGCATCCTCCATCAATAATCAGAAGATGCTGGGCGGATGATTCTTGTCCAAATACTGTATATATTATTCTAGTAAATGGTAAATGGACTGTACTTACGGTATATAGCACCTTTCTATCTGATAAAGATACTCAAAGCGCTTTATACTACAATCTATGCCCTCATTCACAACACTCTACTATATCTTTACAAAGCTAACTGAACAAATCATTTTAAAGGAGGCTAATCAAAGCTTTATCACATTCATACACCAATGGGACACATATCGGAGGCAATGAGGGGTTCAGTGTCTTGCCCAGGGACAATTCAGCATGTGACTGCTGGTGGATTTGAACCCCCAACTGTTGTGTTGGAGGATGACTGCTCTAACCACTCAGCCACAGCCGCCTTAAAACTAGCATGACCAGGGGCCTCATGTATCAACGGTGCGTACGCACAAAAACCGTGCGTACGCCATTATCCACGCAAAACTCCGTATGTATCAAAACAGAACTGAACGTGGAAATGTGTGCATCCCCACGCCGGCTCCAGGGCTGGCGTACGCACGTTTCTGTGGTTTTGGTTCCATTGGCGACACCTAGAGGTGATTCTGAGAAACTGTTCATGATGTGAAATTCATCATTGTTCACACCAAACACACATGATTAACAATTATTACATCCACATGGACGCAATTAGAATATAACCTGCAAAAAATATAAAAAACAGAAAGACTGAATAGTTTTGCACAGCTTAAATTCTTGTTTTTTGTTCATTTTTAGCTGTTTTAGCAGTTGAAGAACGTGATGCATGATGGGACAAGACGACGTTCCTCTGTTGCAGGGTATATTTAAATGAAAACAACGTTTTCTTTTTTTTATTCATTCCAGATTTAAAGAACACAAGAAAACTATTTTGTTTAAAAAACACAAGAAATCCTCTGCTTCCTTTCATTTCATGTATTGTTTCATTTCTTGTTGTTTTTTCTAAATAGTTTTCTTGTGTTCTTTAAATCTGGAATGAATATAGAAAAAAAAACGTATCATGTGGGAATTGAACTCATGAAGTTCGGGACGGAAGGCGGACGCGCTACCCAGTGACCTATCTAGGCATGTTGTTATTGCGTGGTCAACTTCTCGTTTAAAAGTGCTTGCCTACGCGTGCCAAACAAAACCTTTTTCCGTGCCTCTCTACCTCACTCAGAAGTGTCTCCAGTTCACAGTCCGTGAAGTTCCTCTTTTTTCCACGTTTCGACATGATTTGCAATAGAGCAATGACGACATTCCTCTCGTGCAGGGCATATTTAAATGAATTTGCATATTTATATGGAGGCGTGTCAAAGGCGGAGTCGGCCACTCTCTCATGTGCGCTCAATTCCACGTTGATTGTGATGTACAAAAGGAATGTGCGTGGATTCCGGCGTACGCACAGTTTGATACATCTGGATTTTTTTGTGCGTACGCCGTTTTCTGGATTTGACCGTACGTCACTTTTCAGTAAGAAGTCCACGCAAGTCTTTGTAAATGAGGCCCCAGAGCTGGCCCAAGGCATAAGCAAACTAAGGGCCCCGGGGCCACTAGGGGGCCCCCTAAGTGGATTTTTTATTTTATTTTTTTATTTATGATTTCTAAACTGCCTGGCCAAAAAAAAATTGCCACCTGGATTTAACTAACCAAGTAGGTATGAGGCTCCTATTAAAAAATTACTGCATGGGCGATTATCTTTCAGCTGGCAACAAGTTATTTAACTCCAACTGGCACAATGAGTTGTTTCTCACTTCTTAAACAACTATGTCGAATGATACATTGCATGGTTGTGGAAAAGATGTTAGTCTGTTTGAGAAGGGACAAATCAATGCCATACAGCAAGCAGGGAAAACATAATAAGGAGAATGCAGAAACTACTAAAATTGGGTTAAGAACTGTCCAACGCATTATTAAAAACTGGAAGGATATGGGGAGCCATCATCTTCGAGGAAGAAATGTGGCTGTAAAAAATCCTGAATGATCGTGATCGGCGATCACATCAACATTTGGTGAAATCAAATCAAAGAAAAACAACAGCAGCACACAGGGCTTTGTTTAATAGTGAAAGTAAGAGCATTTCCACATGCACAATGCGAAGGAAACTCAAGGGATTGGGACTGAACAGCTGTGTAGCCTTAAGAAAACCACTAATCAGTGAGGCTAACTGGGGGAAAAAGGCTTCAATTTGCTAGGGAGCATAAAGATTGGACTCTGGAGCAATGGAAGAAGGTCATGTGGTCTGATGAGTCCAGATTTACCCTGTTCCAGAGTGATGGGCACATCAGGGTAAGAACAGAGGCAGGTGAAGTAATAGACCCATCACGCCTAGTGCCTAGTCATCATTGCAAAATCTTGGTGAAAAATTAATGCAACACTGGATGGAAATAGATCTTGCGACATTGCAAAAGCTGATCAAAACAATGCCACAGAGAATGCATGATGTAATCAAAGCCAAAGGTGGTCCAATGTGACCTTTTTTTTTTTTGGTGACAACTTTTTTCTTTGGCCAGGCAGCGTATATGATTCTATTTAATATTTAAGTTCAGCTTCTGCAAATTGTTGCATACATTTATATAGTTTTAAGAACTAATTATTTAACTTTAGATTTCTTTTTTAAACCATTTTACGTGGTTTCAAGTAACTGTTCATTTACATTATTTAAGTATTTCCTTGATATTTTAGTTTTTATTTGATGTACGTTTGTCTGTTTTTGAACAGTTTAATTTATTTTTATGCAACGTTATTTTATCTGTTTGTTGTTGACCTTGCACTACAAATTATTTTGAACATTACTGTTGCAGTTCTTTGGAACCAAAGATAATAAACCAGATGACACTTTTGCTGTAAAATACATTGCATACTGGCATTTTTTTCCCCTTTTTCTTTTGTTACTTTTAGTACCACTAGATACAGTATATACATATACAGTAGGATAATGTAAACAGGGTTGTCAGAAGCCATTTTCGCACTGCACGGCCCTCCCCGCTCTTAAAACACTGTAAGTGCGCACACAAGAACACTCCACCCACGTCAAGTGAACACTCCACCCACGTCAAGTGAACACCCCACCCACTTCAAGGCTTGCTCTCCACATAATGCGTAATGAACGGCGGCGGGCCAGGGCTGGCTCTGGGCTAACCAGAGACGAGCAAGACTGGGGAGGGCCATGCAATGCGAAAACGGCTACAGTTGCAATGTGTTTATGTTAGGTGGGTGAAGGATCTGATCATCTGACAGCTGATTGCAGTAATCCACATTATTAGCAGAAATACCGGTAGACGGCCCCAAACCAAATTTCGCTTAGGGCCCCATGTAGGCTTTGTCCGGCACTGAGCATGACATAATATTAAAACTAACGTGAGTTTATCTAAGCAACATTACCGTATACTAGATCGATTGAGGCCCAGTTTGACCACAACCAACAATGGTGAGGATGACAAAAAGGGAGAGGAAATTGTGCTACTGTTAGTCAAAGATCACAAGCAAGGAAAGTGTCTGGAGACAGAGGGAGAAGAGGAAAGTCAAGACTGTAGAACTGAGGGTGGCAACACTAGATGTGGGGACAATGACAGGTAAATGCAAAGAGCTGGCTGACATGATGCAGAGAAGGAAGATAGATGTTTTATGTGTCCAAGAGACCAAGTGGAAGGGCAGCAAGGTTTGCAGCATTGAAGCAGGGTCCAAATTGTTTTACCATGGTCTGGATAGAAAGAGAAACGGAGTAGGGGTATGTTCCTGAAAGAGTGGTTGGCAAAGAATGTACGGTAGTAGACGTGAAAAGAGTGTCAGACAGGATGATGCGTCTGAAGGTAGAAGCAAAAGGTCTGATGATAAACGTTGCCAGTGGTTATGTTCCACAGATTGGATGTGATTTAGAGGAGAAAGATAAATTTTGGAAGGATTTTGTAGCACTAACCACTCATTGTATTTACTGGAATTTTTGACATGGGTAGGGTGTCAGTGTAAGGTTGGTGCCCTCTGCTGGGCCTTCCTTGTCTGTTCTCCTTTTTGTCTTTTGTTAATCATCCGCGATCTGTTTTGTCCTTGTCTCATGCCCAGGTGTTTGTAATCTGTCTCATCTTGTCTGTGTATAGTGAGCCCTGGTCTGTGTCTTAGTCCTCGTCGGTGCATCGTTGGGTAGCCGTCTTGTTAACCGCTAAGGACCGTGTTTTTAGCTATATGATAAACTGTTAATGTTGCGCTTCCTCTCTGTGTTCCTCTAAAAAGGCACACAGCATGACTAAATGAGCTCTGAACCGTGGTTTATTTCAAGGAGTCAGATCTGATGGAGCTGGGAGCTTCAAGGTTGCAAGTGGAGGCTCACTACTGCAGCTTCACACAGGCTGACTAACGTGAAGGCGGTGCAGCTGAATGGACTGTACTTATAAAGCACCTTTCTATCTTATCAAGACACTCAAAGCTCTTTACAACACAATTTGTGCCTCATTTACCCATTCAAACAACACTCTAGATATCTACAAAGAATAACCAGAGCTTTATCACATTCATACACTGATGGGACACACATCAGAGGCAATGAAGGGTTCAGTGTCTTGCTCAGGAACACTTCAGCATGTGACTGCTGGTGGAATCGAACCACCAAGTCTCCCATTAGAGGATGACTGCTCTATTCTCTCAACCACAATTGCCCCCAGCTGAAGAGGATTATTATATGTAAAAAGATATCTAAAATATGAACTTTTTAATATATGTAAATAGTTTATTTTTAGGCATTTATTTTGTACAGTTACAACTGTTAATAAATATGCCTGTGTGACAATTGGGACAAAACTTTGACTCAAATATATTTTTGTTATTACTTTATGGAAAGAAAAAATATTGAGATATATATATCGTATATTGCGATTTTAGTAAAAAATATTGAGATGTTAATTTTGGTCCATATCGCCCAGCCCTAGTGTGTGTGTTCGTATGGGGGTTAGGGGGACTAGGACACTTGACAGAATCGGTGCTGGTCTATTCACACACACATGATTGCTGTTGTTGCTCTCTAAAACAGTAATATCAATTCAACCTTTATTTATACAAGTTGTTAGTCTCATTGTGCCTCAAGGACTCATTTACAAGATAGACCTGTTTTTAATCAATTTAATAAAAGCAAAAGGTGTATGAGTTGTATGGGAGGGTGGACACTAAAGAGTGAAAAGGACTTGTACCAATTGGTGAGACAGAGGGATCAGGCTGGAAAGGATGTGCAGCAGATTAGGCTTGCTAAAGATATAAGTGGTGAGGAGACCATGATTGGAAGATGGAAGGAGTACTTTGAGGAGCTAATGAATGAAGAGACTGAAAGAGAAAAAAGAGAGTAGAGGTCACAGAAACTGTGGACCAGTAAGTTAGAAAGATTAGTGAAGGTGAAGTCTGGAAAGCTCTGAAAAGAATGAAGAAGGGGAAGGTAATAGGACCACATGACATACTAGTGGATGTTTGGAAATGTCTAGGAGAGATAGCAGTGAAGTTTTTGACTCAAATATTCAGTGGCATACTGTATATTAGGGTGAGAAAATGCCTGAAGAATGGAAGAGACGTGTTCTGGTGGCCATTTGTAGCAACTACATGGTAATTAAGTTGATGAGCCACTCAATGGGAGAGAATTGTGGAAGCTAGACTTATATAAGAGTAGACTGTGAGCAGCAGTATGGTTTCATGCCAATAAAGAGCACAACAGATGCTATATTTTCTTTGAGGATGCTGATGGAGAAGTACAAAGAGGATCAGAAAGAACTCCATTGTTTCTTAGTGCATTTAGAAAAAGCATATGACAGGGTGCCAAGGGAGGAGGTGTGGTATTGCATGAGGAAATCTGGAGTGGCAGAGAAGTATCCTAGACTGGTAGAGAACATGTATGAGGACAATAGGATATGTTAGACTGCTACAGGACATGTATGAAGACAGCAAGTCATGTTAGACTGGTATAGGAGGAAAGCAGGACAGTGGTGAGATGTGCTATAGGACTGACAGTTAGCTTCTAGATGGATGTGGGATTGCATCAAGGATCAGCTATAAGCGCCTTCTTGTTTTCTCTGGTAAATGGTAAATGGAGCTTATTTATATAGCGCTTTCCAGCCCCCTGTGAGGAGCCCCAAAGCGCTTTACAATACCAGCCATCCACCCATTCATTCAGACATTCATACACCGGCAGTGGTAGCCTGCCTTGCAAGGTGCCATCCAGACCTACCGGGAGCAACTCGGGGTTAAGTGTCTTGCCCAGGGACACAACGACACATGGTGGGCGGATGCGGGATTCGAACCTCCAACCTTCCAATCAGGGGTCGACTGCCATTACCACTACACCACGGCCGCCCCCTTCTTTTTTGGTAATGGACTGACTAACAAATGAGGTCAGCCATGAATCCCCATGGGCCATGATATTTGCAGATGGCATTGTGATCTGTGGTGAGAACAGGGAACAGATGGAAGAGAACTTAGAGAGGTCGAGCTATGCACTTGAAGGAGGAATGAAAGTCAGCCGTAGTAAAACAGAACACGTGTGTGAATAAGAGGGAAGCCAGTGGAACAGACACTCCAAGGAGCAGAGGTCACAAAGGTGTAGGACTTCAAGGACTTGGGAATCCACAGCACAAGAATATAGGGAATGAGGTAAAGAGGTGAAAAAGAAAGTCTGGGACGGATGGAGAAAAGTTTCAGGAGTGATTTGTGACAAAAGAGTGACAGCAAAGGTCAAAGAAAAAGTTTACATTTGGTGCTTCACACATCTCACGTTTTACTGTTGCACCCAGGCATTCTGCACCTAAAAGGCCTTGGACTGTTAACCGATTCTGGCAAGTGGACTGCACCACATTTTTTAATTCTCTCATCTGGATGAGGCATTCGTTTCTTGATCCTTTGGGAGAACTCATCACTTGAATCATCCAGGTCTTGTTGACATGTTTGTCCCTGGGTTATCGATTCCTCGGCCAAAAGAAGCTTGAACTACAGGCACTGGGAGGCGTTACTTGCAGCTCGTTGCAAGGCTTGGCTGTCTTGTTGGTATTGAAGACACAAATTTGTGATAGCTAAATCAAGGAAGAGGAGAATGGTACAAACAGTCCACTTCTTGGTCCGGCTGGACATTCTGTAGAAGTTAAGCATATAATCACACATCAACCCCTCCCATGTTAGTGTAATATTCTGCAACCACAGCACCCTTCTTTTTCTTTTTTTTTTGTTCTTCAAAATTATGAATCACAGATTCCTACATGTTGGTCTTGGCCCAAATAGGACAACGGCACAAAGCAGCTGGCCCTGTGTCTTTGTCCACTACGTCTGGCTCTGCATTTTATCATCTTGGTCTGATTCCACATCTGAGTTCTCACTCTCTCGTCTGTCTCATTGGACTCCCATCTTCTGAAAAATCAACGTCTGAATCTCCCTCAGTGATTCTGTACAGAATTTTCTCTGCCTCTGTTAAAGAGCTGTCTACTTTAAAAATGTGAAAAAAACAAGTACAAAGTCCTGATGTGCACTACAGTACACATCAATAAATGAGTCTTTTTCCATATGAAGCAAATTAGGTTTAATTTCGAAAAGTCAATAAATTACCTATTAGATGTTCATTTAAAAAAAAAACAAAAAAAAAAAAACATTTTAAATATAAACAGGCTTACTTTTCTTTCTTCCGTAAAATGAGCTTGTAGGGATGCTAGCCATTTGGAAAAGACAGGAAAAGGAAACTTGGCAAGGTCACACCCCCACACAAGTGACATAATTTTAAAGCTATAGTTGTCCTCTAAAACAGACATAAGGACTTTTTAGAGGGGCATATGTAGTATGAGAGATATAAGGAAATAAATGTGTAGGCCTACTACAGTGCACAAAAATGAATTACTGGGTCTCAGGAGGTTAGACAGAAACCTTGTTGTTTCTTAAAAGTCCAATCAGTGGGAAATTATGCCATCCACCCCACCACCTAGAAAAAAAAAATCTCTTTGGATCTAGATGATTGACGAAAATGACATTTTCAGTGACAATAGCGACAAGTTGGATGCAGTTGGAGAGGACATGGAGGTAGTTGTGGTGAGGACAGAGGATGCAGAGGACAGAGGGAGATGGAGGACGACTTGCTGTGGAGACCCTGAAGAGGGAACAGCCAAAAGCAGAAGATATGATAGCAATGTAGTCTAAATAGTTGTGTGAACTCATTGATGTTGTATCTGACTGATTCATGCTCAGCTTTATAAGTGCTATAGCTTCTAAAACTGTGAATAAGAAAGAATAATGTTGAATATTTTGTGCGAAGACCAGTCATTTCCTTGTAAAAATTTCTCCATACGTTCATTGTTGCACCCATTGAGTCAAAGCAAACAACCCCGGCATGAATACAGAGGCATACAATTGTTTGGACACCCTCACTAACATTTTGTTATGATGCCGAGAATATGTGACCCCATTTCCAAATTGCAAGAATTGTTTGATTTTCCACTCTGATTTGTAGTTCAGTGAGATTATTGTCTCATTTAGATGGTGTAGTGGCAGGGCTTCCGACTTGGGACCCGAAGGACGCGGGTTCGCGCCCCGGCCACTACACACCTTGGGGTGTCTATGAGTGCACACCTAATTCTTCAGCTCCCCGGGCGCTTTCTATGGCTGCTCACTGCACCACCTGGTGGTGGTTGGGTTAAATGCAGAGACGAATTTCGTCTGTGTATGGGAAAAATACACAGATGACAGAAAAGGACATTATTATTATTATTATTATTATTTCTACTCTTTGATGAAGAGAACTAGAGGCCTGAGCTGGTCTTTTTTTAATTTATCCTCATCAGTTATACAAGCCCAAAACCAGAAAAGTTGGCACGTTGTGGAAA
Source organism: Garcialebias charrua (assembly GCA_038048925.1). NCBI lineage: Eukaryota > Metazoa > Chordata > Actinopteri > Cyprinodontiformes > Rivulidae > Garcialebias > Garcialebias charrua. The sequence continues at coordinate 46,650 of JBBPBX010013760.1, forward strand.
TCGCAAATAAAAACAGAATACAATGACTTGCAAATCTTTTTCAACCTATATTCAATTGAACACACTGCAAAGACCACATACTTAACGTTCGAACTGGTAAACTTTGTTATTTTTTGCAATTATTAGCTCATTTGGAATTTGATGCCTGCAACATGTTTCAAAAAAGCTGGCACAAGTGACAAAGAAGACAGAGAAATTTGAGGAATGCTCATCAAACACTTATTTGGAATATCCCACAGGTGAACATGCAAATTGGGAACAGGTGGGTGCCATGATTGGGTATAAAAGCAGCTTCCTTGACATGCTCAGTCATCCACATAGAAGGATGGGGCGAGGGTCACCACTCTGTGAACAAATGCGTGGGCAAATTGTCGAACAGTTCAAGAACAACTTTTCTCAACGAGCTATTGCAAGGAATTTAGGAATTTCACCATCTACGGTCCGTAATATCATCAAAAGGTTCAGAGAATCTGGAGAAATCACTACACGTAAGGGGCAAGGCCGAAAACCAACATTGAATGCCCGTGACCTTCGATCCCTCAGGCGGTACTGCATCAAAAACCGACATCAGTGTGTAAAAGATATCACCACATGGGCTCAGGAATACTTCAGAAAACCACTGTCAGTAACTACAGTTCGTCGCTACATCTGTAAGTGCAAGTTAAAGCTCTACTATGCAAAGCAAAAGCCATTCATCAACAAGATCCAGAAACGCCGCCGGCTTTGCTGGGCCCGAGCTCATCTGAGATGGACTGATGCAAAGTGGAAAAGTGTTCTGTGGTCTGATGAGTCCACATTTCAAATTGTCTTTGGAAACTGTGGACGTCGTGTCTTACGGACCAAAGAGGAAAAGAACCATCAGGACTGTTATAGGCGCAAAGTTCAAAAGCCAGCATCTGTGATGGTATGGGGGTGCATTAGTGCCCAAGGCATGGGTAACTTACACATCTGTGAAGGCACCATTAATGCTGAAAGGTACATACAGGTTTTGGAGCAACATATGCTGCCATCCAAGCGACGTCTTTTTCATGGACGCCCCAGCTTATTTCAGCAAGACAATGCCAAGCCACATTCTGCACGTGTTACAACAGCGTGGCTTCGTAGCAAAAGAGTGCGGGTCCTCCCCTGGCCTGCCTGCAGTCCAGACCTGTCCCCCATTGAAAATGTGTGGCGCATTATGAAACGTAAAATACGACAACGGAGACCCCGGACTGTTGAACAACTTAAGCTGTACATCAAGCAAGAATGGGGAAGAATTCCACCTGAAAAGCTTCAAAAATTGGTCTCCTCAGTTCCCAAACGTTTACTGAGTGTTGTTAAAAGGAAAGGCGATGTAACACAGTGGTAAATATGTCCCTGTGCCAACTTTTTTGCAATGTGTTGCTGCCATTGAATTCTAAGTTAATGGTTATTTGCAAAACAAAATAAAGTTTCTCCGTTCGAACATTAAATATATTGTCTTTGCATTCTATTCAGTTGAATATGGGTTGAAAAAGATTTGCAAGTCATTGTATTCTGTTTTTATTTGCGATTTGCACAACGTGCCAACTTTTCTGGTTTTGGGCTTGTAGAAGCCATCCTCCTCTTCAACTTTTTTTTTTTACAAACTATTTAATTTTTAATTTTTGAATGATCTAATAAATGGTTTGGGCTCTGTACTGCCAAGTGTTTCTCCATGCCATGGGCAACAAAACCAAGTTGAAGCATAATGTATGTGCTTTATCACTGATGGCGTGTTTTTACATTTTACAACATTCTACATTCTTCTTCCAAATATCAGTGCAAGGATGTATTTTAACTTCAGTTCTTCAACTTTTACCAAACTGCCCTGTGTGTTTTAAAATATGACTGAAAGCTGGAAGGGCTGAACACTTGCAGCTCATGTTCAAGATTAAAATAATTAATCTGTCTGAGATTTACCGAGGGTCTTTTACAACTTAAATTAAGGGTTAATTCATCTCTCTGGTAATCTTCTAAACTAATATTTTCTTCTAATTTTGAACTTCATCAGAACTGTTCTTGTTAGCTGCGGTTTTGTATTTATGTCACATTGTTGTGTTCAGTGGCTCAGACAGGTTTTTATAAGAGCTTGTTGTGGCTGATTGTCAGTTTTTCTAAAACTTTTCATTGTCCTGACAAGCTAGTCAACATTTAGCTGTTTAGTAAGGTTAACAATTAATTATTTTAAAGTGAAAGTGAGATACTGTGATTCAGACAGAGCAAGCAGGAAGATGAGGGGGTAAAGGTTGGAGGTGAACTCGGCAGGAGGTACTAGATGAGGGGCAGGCTTTAGGAACCTGAACCTGAAGTGTAATTACACAGAGAGAAGGAGGGAAACAATGACACTTCGGCAAAGAAACTCACTTCTAGAGAGGAAAAAAGATTTAGAGAATTCAGTTCAAGCCAAATTAACTGAGTCATATACAGTACCAGATGATGCACTCTTCTGATAATGTCAGCAAGAAAGAAGACAAAAATAGATCAAAGCATTATGATCTTCAGCTACTTTTGTGCTGTCTTTGTTACTTTAGTGCTCTGCAGCAAAATGAGACTTCTCTGTCAATCAAATGTGCAGCTGTCCAGTTTCTATAAGACAAACAATTAAAGTTGGGTTCATATTGGATTTAAATCACTGCATCATTTCTGTGTGTGTATTTGTACAAAGCCTGGATAGACACACACACAGCTGGGATCTCTCGGCTTTGTTCTGGGTTTGCAAAGATTTTTTTTTTGTCTATGTGGGTGTATCCAACTGTGACAAGCTGCTTGGATCCGTTTGGTGCTTTGCAAACTATGGTGTGTCCCTTAGGAACGGAGCTGCCTTGAAGCAGCAGCGTTCACTTCCCAACACTGGGGCTGATTAATGGACCAAGCTGAGCCCCAGAGAAACAAAGGAGGGTTCACATTGGGTTATGCAGGGTGCTGTGCACGAGGAAGGGTTCTACAGGGATATCCTGCTATCTGACATGTATCATTTATATAAAAACAACCAGGGAGACGGAAAAACAAACTGATGCAAAATATGCGCAGGCAGGTATTTAACTTGACGAGTCCACATCTGAACTCATGAGAGATGAATGTAGTTATCAATGATAACTGACATATTTCTTCTTTATGAATACACACGTCCCCTACGCTACCTTCAAAATGTTCACTTGAGGGTGAATAAGAAAATGCCCCATTTGCGCTGCTCCTAATCAGCCCCTACTCTGCTCAGCCATGCTCAGCCTGGATTTGCACCTGCACTTTAGGACAGATTCTGGAGGCATGTCCAGAATCCTGCTAAGGAGAGTTCTGTGATGACTTAAACTCAAAGCAGTCTGCTCCTCAGATAAATAATGTTAAATTATTATTATTTTTAATATATGAATGTTTCTGTTCAGTGCCCTGAGATGACTTCTGTTGTGGCTTGGCGCTATATAAATAAGCTGAACTGAATTAAATCTGATGAAGCAGATTCTACAAAAACATCTATATTCTCTATATAGAATTTTTTGTTTTGTTTTTTGAATGTTCAGAGACCCAGACTTCATATTTTAGATGTTTCTACCTGGATCATGGAGCATGCATCAGGATATCTATATTTTTCTTCATCATTTGATGCATTTGCACTCACTGTGGTTCCGTTTCTTGTATACAGATTGTTTTTTTCTTGTACGGTATACAGATTATTTTTAGCTTTGGTTTAAAGTTTAGCTTTGATTTAAAGTTTTAATTTAAAGTTTAATTCTTGTTTTGTGATTTGTACATCTGTGGGTTAAGGGCGAGGCATAGCTGCACGCTGGACCGAGCGCGGCGCCACGCTGTGTGAGCGCCGTGCGTGCGCCACTGCACAAGCCTTTTGAACGCTCGTGCGAACGCGCAAAGCTCTTTTTTTACGACCGCGCACGCTTGCGCGGTGTCTCACAATAAACTGCCCTGGTGGCGGACTGTTTTGTATGACACACAAATGAATTAAATTCCTCTTCTTTATCGCTGATCGGGCCTTTTCTTTTGTTTTTTTGCCTAAAGTCAAGTAATCGCTTCATCCTCCGTTCACTCCATGACTGAAATGAATGAATTCATGTCCTACCTGGCAGCGCGATGTTTTAACTATTTCCTGGTGGGCTGTGAGCAGCTGGAATAGCGCTCCCTGTTTTTATTTTTATTTTTTAGAAGTTTATATTAACATATAAAGTTAGAAAGACCGCAGCAGCAGCAGCGGAGCGAACAGCTGCTCGTCTGGAGCAAAGCCAGCGCTTGTATCACTGAGCTGTCAATCATTTCAGTAGGCGTGTCAGCAAGTGACCAATCAGCGACCTCAGTTTGTCCTGCTCTGCGCGCAGCTGATCACATTACAACAAGGATTTGGAGCGAGAACGCGAGCATTTAATGTGAGAAAGAAAGCAGAGCTCTGCCCGTGAACGCGTGCGCACAGAATGCGCGCGTAGAGCAGCGTACAGTATATGGAGAACGCTCAGCTTTGCCTCGGCCCTTAGAATAAAGTTGAACCAAAGGTGGTAGCTCTTCTTTAAACATGTTTGAGGGAAATAGTTCTGATAATAATTTAGTCTTTTTATGAGTTTTCAGCTGAGTAAACTTTAATTAACAGATTATTTAATAAAGTCAAAGTGAAAACTGGATTTCATGATTAAGCCGGCACCGTTTATTTTTAATCTTTACTGATGAAAAATAAGTTTTTATACATAAAATGTTTTTAAAATAACATTTCCACCCTACGTCTCGGACTCCAGGTCCTCCCGCCTGCCAGGGCTCAGAATCCGGCCTTTGTGAGCATGCGAGGCCGGGACTGAGGAGTTTACAGCCAGTCTGAGAACTGAATTCCTGCCATCTAGAAACAACTCCAAATTTGGTAACAGTTGATGTAGGTGGTGATTTATAAACTTTTACACCTCCATCAATTTCACATTTAACATTTTTTCAGGTTGGACGTAGGCTGCACAGAACATGCTATGCTAGCATAGCAATTTGAACATATTACACCCATTCTCCATAACCTTCATTGGCTTCCTGTCACCTACAGAATTCAGTACAAAACTGCTCTCATTACACATCAATGCTTGCATGGAACTTCACCAGATTATCTAAAGGACATTCTTGCACCATACTCATCCACCCGGTCTCTACGGTCACAGAACAGTCATCTACTTCACATTCCGAGAACCAAATTAAGGACCATGGGAGACCGGGCTTTCAGTGTGGCTGCCCCCTGCCTGTGGAACTCTCTTCCTGACTGCCT